>JADRCD010197959.1:0-22897 GCA_019843815.1 Montemys delectorum
ACACACACACACACACACACACACACACCACGAGGCTCCTCCAAGCTAAGATAAACTTGCTTTTCTTCCGGTAAGTGCGTGATTGAGCCGTGACAATAGGCGGAGAGGAGGAGGCCGCTGGGTCAATAGCCTGCGTCTCTCCCATTGATAGGAAAAGTGAGCACCGAGAATGCAAGGCCTTTGGGAAACCTCACTCTGTGTCTGCCACGGGTGCTTTTGCAAGTAGAACTTGCATAAACCCGCAGACACGCTGCCCAGAGCGTTCCCCAGACACTGAGCAAAATCCTAGAAACAGAGGTCTGGGATGTCCGTTATTCCTACCAATTTTGGTACCTCGCTGTAGTGTCATATCCCACACTTTCTCCGCTCGCTCAGGCGTTATAGTTTGGTCTGGCTCTTGAGTCTTGGGCACTTGAGACAGAGAATATAAAAGATCCAGATAACACATTTTGCAAACAACCAGGCCATTTGCGGAGGGTGGGGTGGCGCTTGCAGGAACCCGGCTGCACCGAATGAACTAAGCTTGCCTCGCAGCTAAGGGTTCAGAACGCACAGCGGTTCCTGCCAATACACTGGTGCTTGCCTCCCAGAGGGTATAACAACTTAGGCAAGCAGCTATGCATTTTTTAAGTTCACGGGAAAGCAGTATAGTAAACCCCAAGTAGCCCGATGGCGTCCTGGGGCGCGTTTCTTTTCCACCCATACATTCTTCCCGACATCTGTGCTTTCTGTGCTCCTGTCCCCAGGACTCTTTCCAGGGTGAATTTCGACCTGAAGCACAGTGCTTCTCTAGACCTTCAGGCAACCACGAGCAGCCCTGAAAATGAAAGTGTTTGCTAAATGGAGATTTCTCTAAATGAGCCGAGGAAAGTGGCTTTGTCTTCATTTGGCTCTCTCCCGATTTCGTTCTGTGTTTACAAACATCAGTTCAGAGTCCTTACACCAAGCCCAGCTCTGCTCCTCAACTCTTGCATGGCTCAGGAAGGTGGCCACGAGGATTATAGGGTCTGCATGTTCAGATATACAAGACATGAGTGCCAATGAGGGGTGTCCTAAAATGCTCTCCTTACACGGGCCATGGCTGGCCTTTGCACACCCAGTCTCCAGATCCCTGCCAACTTAGGAAAGACTCTGCCGGCTCTGTGGTTAGGTCAGATGGGAGCTGACCAAGTTAGGGGAGACCGGCAGGCGGACCACTTGCTTAAGCCAGGTTTGGGAGGGGGGACTGCTGGAGGCTCCATCAGGTTAACCAAAGAACCAGGGCTGGTCTGGAGGCCCTGGCTGGTCCCAAATTTCCATCTGGGCTCAGAGATCAGACCTTCCAGATCCAATCCAGTCCTGGCAGATCAACCACACTAAAGAAATAAAGTCAAACTCCGCTGCTTATTCAAGTAATATTCGAGAAAACAGCAAGATCTTGTTTCTCTTTGTGAGTAGCAGCTGGTAGCTGATAGGGCAGGCAGGCCATTGGAGTGAGGACAGACACGACTCTCGAAAGGGTAAATGACTTTAGGAGATAGGTTTAAAAATGGGAATGGCTCAAAAATCTCAGGTGTCCAGGGAATTAGGAACCGAGCTACCCCACAGGATCCCTTGCACATTTGGAGAATATTCTGAAATTCAAGTTGGCAGACCTCACGGGTTAATGTTGGAATGCCTTATTGGTGAGAGTGCATGTACGTCTTTACAAATCCATGGATTTGAGGAGGCCGGTTGCTGCAGGAACTAAATGTTTTCCCTTCCAGGACAATCGTAGCAGGAGCAATAAGAGTTTAAACCCACACTTTCTCTCTTTGGTGTTCAAAATTTCCCCTTCTGGGTCAAAGCCCGTGCACACCCTCGCTGCTCTTCAAGGAACCAGCCTTACTCATCCCAAAAGCCAGGGGTAGGGCATAGTCTAGTGGGAACAGAACACAGAGTAGCTTCAGATCTGGTTAGTCTACCTGCTGGGGCAGCAGGGGCCAGAGGCCAGGTGCAGCTGTTGGGAAACTCCATCTCCTTTGACTCTGGCCACACAAGAAAGGCCTGGAGCAGCCACCTCAGTTTGTGCTCCAACTGCTTCCCTCCTCCGATCTCTACAATACAATCTCTTCTTCCCAATTCTCACCGCCCTTGTCTTGGTCCATGGCCTGTGAAGCCTCTGTGCGGGCCAAGAAGAGAGTGTTGGGGTGCAAAAGCTCTCCCATGCTGCCCAGGAAGCAGCTGTGGCCTCTGAGCACAATTATGCATGTAGTGCCAAGATTTCACCTCTAAAGGGGTTGACAAGGAACCTATAGTCTCCTCCCATCACCATCCCAACCCCCCTTGTTTCTTTGAAAGGATTTGGGACTCCTGCATATGGTATTTTCATCTTCCAGCCAATTTGCCTTAGGTTGCCTGGCCTCTTGCTTTGGCTATGTGACACCCACATACTGCAACTGGGGTTATAGGAGAAGAGGACCCCTGTTGCATCTGTAGTGCAGAGGGATGCCCTCATTCTCCACAACTAGTTAGCACAGTCATTACCAGTGGAGAGAACTGGCTGTGATCTCGCTAGGCCATGGTCGCAGAAGACCCAAGGCAGGCTTTACTTCAAGCTTCCAAGCCTACTAGGCCCTTCTTGGCCTGTGGTGGATAAGAAAGGGATTCTGGCTCTTTCTAGGGCTTTCTTTGATTGCCTAAAGCATCTCAAAATACGCCAGAAGTCAGCAGCCAAGGCTAACTCCGGGTGCACACCCCCCCCCCACCTGGCCTTGGCCCTGACATCTTCCACACAACCTTTATTAGTAATCTGTGGAGGATGGAGGGACAGGGTGTCCCTAGAAGCCTTTACAGAGGAGAGGCTGCGATTTTTCCGCTCCCGTACCATTTAGTTTCGTGATCTTGGTTCCACTCTGGCTGTGCCCTTTCCAAGCTCCTCTCACTACTGGGCAGAAACCCAGCGGCAGAGATCTCACCGTTCATACTCTTGGGTCAGATCTGCAGTTGCCAGCGTTAGAGCGGGCTTCTTCCAGAGCTCTGTATCACAGGTCTACCGGCAGAGGGCGCCCTAGGGGAGAACAGAGCGGGTTTGAACGCCTTTCCTAGGTCCCTGGCGCCACACTGTGGGGCTAGATGATTCACAGCCACACCTGTCATCGCTGTTTCCCAAACTGGCAGAGTCTCTTGGACAAAGCTACCGAAGCAGGCCTGAAAGTGGGTGGGAAGGAGGCGTCCCCACCTACAACAGGAAGGATGCCCGCTACTGCTTCCCAGCAGATCTTTTTATAACCACGTGAACACTGAAGTGAGTCATTGTTAGGCACAGTGTGGAGGTGTGTCGTGCCAGCAGTGTGTGCATGTGTTCACATTGAGTGTGCAGAAGCAGGGGAGGGGCAGAAGGCGTAGTTCCTGAGATGACTCTTAATTCTGAGTTGGTAGAGTTTTTCTAGAACATTTAATTCAAGTAATCTCTCTTCTATTTATGTGCCTGTGAGTGTGCGTGTCTCACTTAGTAGCCCAGGCAGATCTTGAACTCCTGATCCTTCTACCTTAGCCTCCCTAGTGCTGGAGTTACAGATATATATCCAAGGTATTGTAGTAGCTACAAACAGTGCAGTGTTGACTCAGCTAAGGCTGGGAAAGAGCCACCTCTCAGCTGTCATCTATGCATCATATCCTCTGCTGTTAAACACTGCAGTGAGCAGGATGTAGAGGGAATAAATAAATTTTAAAAATATTGAAATTGTACCAGGTCCATGCTTCTGGGATCACATTTGAAAGTGTGTTAGTGTGTGTGCGTGTGTGTGTGTGTCCATGTCTGGGAGGTAGCATATGCTTACTTGAGAAGAAATATGTCTTATTAAGGAATGTCTGTAAAGAACTTTGTGTAACTCATTTGGTGGCTAACACTTGTAATTCCACAACTCCAGAGACTGAGGAAGGAGGAGTATGAATTTAAGGCCAGCCTGGACTACATAGTGAGTTCTAGGCTAGCCTGGGATACAGACTGAAACCTCCCTCAAGAGAAGGGATAAGGAGAAAAGTGTGTGTGTGCCCCTGTACACGTGCTGTGTTTGCTCAAGGAAAGGTTAACACATGTCTATACATTGCATGAAGATGTATTTGTGCTATGTGTAAAGGGGGTGTAGAATAATAAAGAGCTATATGCATCTAAGTAGTGTGCTCACGTGTAAAGTGTAAAGGGATAGCTAGGATTGGGAATAACTATTTCTCCCCCAACAGTGTGTGTGGCACATATATACCTGGTGTTCTCCTGTCCACCTGATCCCCACTGCCTGCTTTCCCTGCTCCTTCAGATGAGCCCTGGAGCACACTCCTCCGTGAGCCCCCAAAGAAGGAAGAATCGAAAAGAGAGGGTGGGAGGGTCAAGGGGTGCTGGATCCAGGGTGTGGCCATGTCCCAAAGCCCAGCAGGCTCCAAGGGCTGCAATTAGGCAAAGCTTCTGGTCTGCAGAGGGAGGAGGAGGATTATAGCAAATTCATTTCTGTTTTCCAGCTCAGTAAGCCAGCAGCATGTCCCTGATGTTAGCATGAGAATGAGCCCAAGCTCTGTGAACCCCTCCCCACCCGACCTGCTGACCCCTCTCCCCCCCATGTGAATAGCCGGACTCACAGCCTGGACAGCCTCTCCAACCAGGACCTGCAAAGCCAGTCCTACTCAGGGTAATTTAATATATTTTAAGCCCCCGGCGGCTTTATTTTCCCTCCTTTTTGAGTTTGTTTTAGGCATTCACAGCTCTCACCCCGTCATTAGACAGCCTTATTTGACGGATGGAAGGAGCTGCTATGAGACCACAGCCTTTTGTGTCCCCCACATAAGCTGGGCTTCCCCGTAATTAGAATGGTATTCCCAGCCATTGAGGCCTTTCATGAGGCGGAACAAAAACTCCCCGAGATGAATATCCTCCGACTCTCAGCCCCCTGGATGGAAAAGGGACTGTGAGTTAAAGGGACTTCTTGGGGGAAGGTAGTCTGCGATCATGGACAGCTGAGACCCTGTCAGGAGAAGAAATTTAGAGGTCACAGGGAATGGGCTCCAGACAAAGGTTGGTCAAGGTCTTCCCCAGGTACTTAGCCAGTCGCAGGACCTGCTTGGTTCAGCCTTTGTGGCAGAGGACCCGTGTATACTCACAGAACTGGGGACATGGTAGTGAGCTAGCGTACACATGTAAGTAAGCATCTCTCTGGATCTCACTTAGAAATGGCTTCACATTTAAAAATACAAATGCACACATCTCACACAGTCTCTTTCACGAGTCTGGAGATTAGACTGTAATCAGTCATATGCATGTGCACATATGTACACATGCCTGCTCAGGGCAGGGCCATGGTGTCACAAACCAGGTTGGAAAAAAGCACTGTCCTCCAGACATACAACCATATTACAATGTGTCTTGTCTGTGTACACACACACACACACACACACACACACACACACGCAGACAGCCCATCCTGAAGGGATGTTGCTCGTGGACACATATTTTTGCTCATGCACGTGCGCACACACTCATATACCCATGAATAGTCCTTCCATGACAATGTGGCATTAACCAGTTCCTGTGTCTTGAAGCGATTCCATTTTTCTTTCCCAAAGATACAGACTTGCTTCTGACTGCCTTCCTAGGTCTATGGTTAGCCTGTGTTCAAGTACAGATGGACATGCACATATATGCGCGGATTTGTGCACATTGTCTGCTCAGACTAACACACAAGAATATACTATGGAATGCTACAGAACCAAAATGCTGTTACATGCCCTCCCGAAAAGACATGCAAGGCAAGAATGTCTCCAAAGACACCAGGTGGCTTAGGTGTTCCCAATGGCTTTGGGAAGAAGAACGCTCCTCCTTTTGCGTTTCCACTGGGGCTGGGCTTTAAGAATAAAAGGCAGGCATGTGGCCACCTGGCCAATCAGGAGCTTTTCTACAAGAGAAGCTCAGGGGCTGCTCTTTATCCTGGCAGCGGGCAAAAGGCAAATCCAGGTTTCTAAGTGACATTCAGGAGGAGCAATAAATGTCCATTTTTATGAGAATTAAAAAAAAAAAAGGTGGTGATTGTGAGCCATGGATGCTATAGGTGGGACATGTTCAACAAACTCAGCTTGTAGTCTATGTCAGACCTTGTGCACAGGGCTTGGAATACCATACCGTGGTGAGTAATGTGAACCATCAGTTAGGGTACAAGGTGCCAGGAAAGTCTGGGGCCAAGAGAAAAGTCATATAATGCATCTCTAGCTTCTACTTTGGAATATTAGCACAAGGGACTGGAGTGGAACTTTTGCTTTGTTTTGTTTTTGTTTTGTTTTGTCTTGAGATAAAATTTCTTGTCTCAAAATTCATTCAACATGTCCCACACATAGTATCTGTGGCTCTTGATCACCCCATCTCTCTCTCTCTCTCTCTCTCTCTCTCTCTCTCTCTCTCTCTCTCTCTCTCTCTCTCTTGAAATCCTAACAGAAATGGGCATTTACTGCTTCTCCTACTTGTCACTCAGAAACCTGGCTGTCCTGGAACTCGGTCTGTGGACCAGGCTGGCTTTGAGCTCACAGAGATCTGCCTGCCTCTACCTCTCGAGTGCTGGGATTAAAAGTGTGTGCCACTACACCTGGCTGGAGCGGACCTTTTTATATCCTGTGTCCAGATCACAGCTGTGGTACCTTGGAAGTGCCAATGAGATAGAAAGTGGATTAACTGTTCTCCAAGTTACCACTCTAAATCCTGTGTGTGCCCATGGCTTTTCATAGTGGCACACTCTCCTACAAGGGACCCACACCTTAGCACTTTTAGCCCAAGCCAGAGCTATCTATATTCTGGATCTTGGTGAGGGCAGATGCTGGGGCCTGCTTGGTTCTCCAGGAACAAAGATGAGGCTGATTCTGCTTTGGTAGAGAGCATCAAAGAGAAGTCCTCAAATGCAGTCAATTGTTTGTTTGGTTGGCTTGCTTTGGTTTTTGGAAACGGAGTTTCTCTGTGTAGCCTGGCTGTCCTAGAACTCGTTCTGTAGGACAGGTTGCCCTAGAACTGAGTGCTGGGATTAAAGGCAAGTGCCACCACTGCTGAGCACTGGTTTCGTTTTTTACTTTAGTTTTCAATTATGTGGTTGTGTTTGTGTGGGTATGTGCATATGAGTGCAGATGCCAACGAAAGTCAGAAGAGAACTTCAGATCCTCTTGATTTGAGATTACAGACACTTGTGAAATGCTGGACAGATCCTCAGTAAAAGTAGTATGCATGCTTAAACACTAGTTTCTGCTCCAGCCCCAATTTGCAAGTTACTGTTTGTTTGTTTGTTTGTTTTTGTTTAGTTTGTTTAGTTTTTAAGACAGGGTTTCTTTGTGTAGCCTTAGCTGTCCTAAAATTTGCTCTGTAGACCAGGCTGGCCTTGAATTTAGAGATCTGCCTGCCTCTGCCTCCTATATGCTGGGATTAAATGTGTGCACCACCACCACCTGGCCAAACCTTATCTACTCTTGGAAATGTGGGTGACCTTCTTACTCATGCTATAACTGCTGGTGGTACAATTATCATGAAACCCCAACATCTCTTCCTGAATAAAGTACACATCTATTTCTCTTTGTAGAAAAAATTATAAAAGATTATTTAGAGAACAGGGAGTATTTTGAAGCTATTTCTAATGTGTTTTTATTATTTAATTTAATGCTATGGAGCCCTGGTATACCTGGGACTTGTTGTGTAGACCAGGCTACTCTCAAACTTGCAAGTCATTCTCTTACAGCACCCCACCTTACCCCTGTTTTTCAAGACAGTTTCTCTGTGTAGCTCTGGCTGTCCAGAACTCACTCTGTAGACCAGATTGGCCTTGGACTCAGAGATCTGCCTGCCTCTGCCTTCTGAGTGGTGGATCAAAGGCATGTGCCACCACAGCCCAGCCCATCAAAGGCTTCTTGGTTTTACTTTATTATTATTATTTTTATTATATCATTCCTTGATATAAGAATTGGGGCCTGAGCTCTGAAATTACCTCAGTTTAAAACCTTTTTCCAGTTTGTGTGACCAGGGTACTGATTTTAGGGGGCATGAATGTCTTCAGCTTTAAGATGGAGATTGTAACAATCCCAGCCTGATGTGAGAGTTATGAGGGGTAAATGTGCTAATATAAAGTCCAACAATGGCTCATACACACAGTACGTGCTCAGTTAGTGTTAGCCATGGTATTTAACATTAGAGTTCTCAGTATTTATTGGGCAAACCAGAGCATTTAAAATTTTTTTAGTCTTTGCATTCAGGATAAAGTATGAAAATAAGATCTTGGCAGTCTCTTGTAAGTTATTTGGTCAGAGACAGAGATGGGTTGAGAGAGCAAATTATAGGGACAGAGTCCCTTGAAGCTAAAACAGGATTTCAGCAAATGGGGTGTGACTCTTTCGTGTCACCTATCTGACATGTGTGATGCTAGAATTATATTGTATTCCTAGAATACAATAAAATATTGTTATATATTATTTATATATTATATTACTAGAATACAATAATAATGAGGAAGAGGAGGAAAAGAGGGTAGAGGGTGGGAGGAAGGGAGAATGGGAGGGAGGAAGAAGGAAGGAAGGAAGGAAGGAAGGAAGGAAGGAAAAGAATACACAAGATTTCTGCATTGGCTCAAGTTGTTACCGCGGGAGTCAGTAGGGGGAGCCCAAGGTGCCAGAACACGCAGGTGCCAAAAAGGGAGTAAACAGAGAATTACGTGTGACTCTCAGCACCTACTATGTGCAGTGTATATGCAGGAAAACAGGGAATTTGGGGGTTTTGCTGTCCAAGTGAGGTGCTCTAGGATAAATGCAGAGGCCAGACTTCCCTAGCCTGAGGACACTTTCGCTGCAGCGCTGCCTCGCCTTGAGTCTTGCAGAGCCCTGGTCTGCTGCAAGTTCAAAGCCCCAGGCCACTCTATAGATTTAATGGCGATCTGTTCTTAGTGGAGGGTGCAGTCTCTTCGCAGCGCCCCCAGTACCTCAGAGTAGGCACCCACTGTTACTTCTCAGGGCTCGAGGAGCAGCGCAAATGTTCCCACTCATGGCATTGTGGAAGTGAAAACCTGCACACAGTCTCCCTCCCTTACACACGTCCCCGCACAGTCCCCACTCTAGTGGCAGGGCTGAGAGGTGGCCTCGCCGGTGTCGTTCCTGACTCCGTGTTTTCCCACACCGGGTTTTCTTGTCTGCTACCTTGCGCTGGCAGGTGGACCACAGAAAGAAGACCTCACCCTGGACCCTGGTATATCTGCCAGGATGCGTGCAGCAATATGTAACATGGAATGGTTGTTTTCACAGATATTTTTAAACACCAGAGCTCCTGACAGTCCATCATTCCAGCTAATTAAAAATCAGTTGCCTCTAGGCTTCTAAAAATGCCTGAATTAGCAAGACGTGGAAAAATGGTAGACTTTTTTTCTGGCTCCTGAGCAGACAGGTACTCTGCGGGCAGGGTGTGGTCTGGCGTCTACATCTGCCAAGCAGACAATCCAAAGGGTCTCCTTTGCTTGGTTTATCTGTGCAAAGATGGAGGGGTCCACGGAATAGAGTGACTCCTGCTCTAGTGTGTGTGGAAAACCCTTCCCAGGCTGCTTCACTTTCTACACCCCCCCCCCATTCCATCCATCAGGATCCAGAGCCTGGCTCCTGTCCTCTCAGATACTAAGGTGTAGGTGGGTTTAGTTCCCAAGCTCCACACTTCTACTAGGTGACCTTAGCTGGATTATTTAATCTCTTTAGCCCATTGGGTCAAAAAAAAAATGTGAGACAAGATGCAAGCCCCTTGTGGGGGACATTGGGGCACTATGGTGAAGACACTGCTGAAATTTTGTCTTGTTTAGTTCTTCTCTGTCCGAGAAGCCCTACTCTCCTGGTGCTTGGGTGAAGAGGCCGATGTTTTGATGAAGGGCAGCTAGACACTCTTGTTCCCGTGGCAGTGAGCAAAAGTCTTCAATAGTTCCCTACGCCTTTTCCGATATATTTTCTGAGACCAGCCAGACATAGTGGTATGATGCTGGTAAACCCCAGCACTTGAAAAAGGAGGCAGGAATTTGAGGCTCATCTGGCTGATGTCATGAAACCCTGTCTCAAAACGGCAATAATAACAGTTCTGAGGGGTGGCCAGGGCATCTGTGGTGACTGTCTGAAGGCTGAGATCACTCACCAGAAGTCTTGGTTTAAAGAAGTGGAGAAAGGTAGGACAGTTGACCTCCAGGCCTTACTTTTCCCAACTGTAAAATGGGACCGTCTGTTTTACAGGTGAGAAATCGTTGCTTGGGGCCCAGCAGAAGTCAAAAGGGTGGAAAGATTCTGGGAAATAGCTTGGCACCTTCTGCGGTAGAGGTTTCTAAGAGAACCCTGTGACCAGTAGTTCACTTCTGGTTTCCTCCAGAGAGGGACTTGGTTGTCCTCTATTTCAAAAGTAGAGAACCTAAGATTGAGATCTTCAAAGAGAAACTGACTTCTCTGAATAATGGAGACAGGAAGGTTCCGTCGGAGGTCTGAAGCCTTCACAGTCACACCAAGAAACCCTGTGCTGGGCATGACCACGTTTGTGGATCCACCCACTGTTTCCTAAGGGTAGAGCAGTTCCAAGGTGCAAGCCTGCTCAGTTTCAGGGACATCTAAGGACAAAGTGAGTACCAGCACTAAGCACAGTGCAGAAAGCTCCCAGGGGGCCCGGGGGAGATGAAGAGAGGGTGCTGGTCAAGGAGTCAGTCAGCATGCTGGTCAGGGAGTCATGTGCAAAGCTGGGCATTAGCAGAAGTCTTAATTTGTGGTGGCATGAGTGTTGACCCAAGGGGGGGCTCCCACAGGTGACTTAAGGGAATAGCTAAAGCAGAGATCTCACTCCAACTTCTTTTCCCTCTCCACAGGGAAGTTGAGAGAAAACATGTCTTTGGGGACTGGAAACCTGGAGGTCATTTCTGAGCAAGAAATCCGGGAACCCTTCAGGTCTTCTATTTCTGCTCCCAGCACCTGGGTAGAGATGGTTCCAGGGACAAGCCTGAGTGGGCGATTCAGATCCAGAGCAGCAGTGTCACCACCCAAACTCGGAAAAAGAATAGTGTTGATCACCAGAGAAGGAATCTCATCGGAAGTAGACTTCCTTCAGAGGGGCGCCAGTAGCAAAGAGGCTCCCGGATTGCATCCTGACTGCCCTGGAGGGAGGATGTGACCATTGGTGTAGGAGGCGATGAGACAACCCGGTCAGCAGAGATGTATCACAGCGGTGCACTCAAGCAACACTTTCCCACTCACTCCTTTCCACAACCCGCATCAGACCTGGCTTCGTTCTTAATCCTCCAGCCTTAGAAATGACAGACCTACCTCAGAGGTCTTGCCTGCCCTTGCGCCCTCCCCTAACCCCCACTGCGTCCTGGATTCCTGTGGCACTGGGGCTCGTGTTCACTCACAGAGGCTGTCAGACACGGTGCGCAGTAGTTTTCTTCACTTTAGGAGGTAGCAAACTGTTTTCAAAGGTGCGATATTTTCAGGGGAAGGATTCTAAGACCCATTCCCCAAGATGTCGGGCTCATAGAGCTTCGCCTCCTAGCCGGCTGAGAGCTGTTCTTTTAGCGGTGCTGAAAGTGAGGCCAGCTCTGCCCCATTGCTTACAAGCTGTCTATAACTCAGCCACTGCCCTCCTTCCTGCTTAGAGTCACAGGCTAGATGATTCACTATTGTCTGGCAAGAAATCCCGGTAGCTACCCTAACGGATCCGATTACTTCCTGTTGCACTCTCCCCCCCATCCTTTCTCCACTGGGCACTGAGTGGTCTTTTCTTTCTCATGTGCTCCTTGTTGGTTTGAATATTTAAAAATTATGTTTATCTGTCTGTCTATCTATCTATCTATCTATCTATGCTTTTTTTTTTTTTTGAGACAGGGTTTCTCTGTGTAGCCTTGGCTGTCCTGGAACTCTGTAGACCAGGCTGGCCACAAACTCAGAAATTTGTCTGCCTCTGCCTCCCACGACTTGGGATTAAAGGCGTGCATGTGCCATCATGCCTGGATGCTTAATTATTATTATTTTTTAATGTGTAGGGTATATTTTTTTCTGCTTGCATTATGGTGCCCAAGGAGGCTAGAAGAGGGCCTTGACTCCTCTGGAACTGGGATTACAGATGCTTGTAAGCCACTCCTTGGGTGTGTGTGTGTGTGTGTGTGTGTGTGTGTGTGTGTGTGTGCTAAGACTCAAACCCATTTCTCTGGGGGATTAGCCAGTGCTCTTAGCCACTGAACCATCTCTACAGCTCCCCTCTTTTTTTTTTTTCAGACGTGCCTCGTGTATCACACGCTGAGGCTGACCTCGCACCTCTGATCCTCTAACTTCCACCAGCTAGGATTACATGAGGTCATACCTTGCCCAGTGCGTGCATGCTCTTCTTGCTTCCTCTCAGGATGCACAAGCCAGGCACAGGCTATCCTGCTAAGCTACACGAGCCGTACTAGAATGGCTCCTTCTCCCCTCACATCCTCTGCTTCCTTTTCCTTCTTTTCTTTCCTCTTCCTTTTGGAGACAAAGCCTCAGTCTGTAGCTCAGGCTAGCATGGAACTTTCTACATAGTCTGAGATAGTCTAGAATCTGCAGTCCTCCTGCCTATGTCTTGCAAGTGCTTGGTTTATAGCTGTGGGTCACCATGCCCAGATAGAATGGCAAGGGCATACTGATCAAGGGGCAAAACTGATCACCCCTGAAGTCCATCTACGGTCTTCATGTCATGCAAAATAAAACAAAGATCTTGCCACAGGGAAGGGGTCCCTTCTCTCTGGCAATAATCTGGTGCCTGCCTCCTCTTACCTGTCAGGATGGAGCCACAGCTGAGCCTGGCTTAATTCTGGTGTATTTTGAAGATAAAGCCATTAAGATTTGACAAGGGACCTGGATTGTGGTAAATGCCTTTAATCCCAGTACTGGGGAGGTAGGAACAGGCAGATTTCTGAGCTTAAACCAAGCCTGGTCCACAGAGTGAATTCTAGGGCAGCCTGGGCTACACAGAGAAACCCCGTCTCAAAACAAAACAACAAAAAACAAAAAGCAAACAAAGATTTGCCAAGAAGTGGGAGGTGAATCGTGGGAAGAACTGCGACACCAGGCGGCCTGTGGTGACACTTATTATCTAGACCTGCATGTCATCTCGCTTCCAAAACCACATCACGGTGAGATGGCAGGGAGACTCTGGTAGCATCGATCCAAGGATGGTGAACAGAGTGATTCTGCTGTTCAGGACTTTGCCCACCTTCTGATAAGCTTTGCTCCCACCCCTCCCCCGTTTCAGGGGAGGAAGCACATCACAGATGGAAGTGAGTGGCCCAGAGTCACACAGCTGGAAAGTCACAGCTCCAGCTCCAAAGGAACAGGTGAGCCCACGGAACTTCCTCTCCAGCAGGAGCATGCTGGTGCGGACTCCGGGACCAGGCAGCTTGCGTGTAGTCCCAACTCTGCCAGTTACTGACTTAACCTCTCCACGGCTGTGTTTCCTTGTCGGGAAGAGAGGGTGGTTCCCCCTGCTAGCTTCACTGTGAAGACTGAGGAGGTAATGCCTGTGTACTGCTGACATCAAGGCTGCGCTTACTGCTCTAAATCTGAGCTCCTCCCTGACCACGGCGGCGGTGAGCAAGTCCAGAGGGTGGCCCAGGCTGAGGATTTCTTGCCTCGTCGTCCTGGATGTGCAGGAGCAGAGAGGGCAGAGGACAGAGGAGGGCCCGCGTGACTGCCTGGGCTCCTAAGCAATTTACTGGAGGAGCTCATTTGGCAACTCTGATTCCAAGTTAATTAAAGATGGCCACTAGGGGTCATTGCCATGGCGACAATTAGGCCAGAAAGAAGCCTCATTAAGGTGCGGTTTTAACTAGGCCAGTCGTTTTTTTAACCTAAGGTCTGTGGGAAAGGGAACCAGCTTCCTCCCCTTCCCTCCTCCCCGTTCAGATCCCTTTCCAGACAGTTCTGGCTGAGGAGGGAAGCGGAGGAGGAGTCCTGAGCTGAGTCCCCCTGAGTCCCAGCAGGGCAACAGGTTTCTCTGTGACATGCACCCTGTCTGTGAGGCAGAGGCCTTAGAGAGGGTGGAGGCCATGATGCCAGAGGAGGCAGAGAAGAGGGACATTTTGTTCAGAGTGGCCCGGGAAACCTTATCACCCAATCTGCTTCCCAAACCGAGTGAAGCAAGCCGTGTGGTGGGTGATCATGGAGTGCATGAAACTTATGCCTTCTGTGTTGAACCGAGAACAGCTCGAAGCACTGTAATGTATTTGAGCCAGGCGTGGTGGTACCCACCTCCTATCTCAGTACTGAGACAAGAGGGTAGTGACACTCAGGCCAGCCTCAGCCACATAGTGAGATCCTGTTTCATGGAGGTAGAGGGTGCGGGGAACGAGACTGCTGAGATGGCTCAGCCTTTAACTTACTTCTCTTGAAGTGGACCTGTCCGGGCTTGGTACTGGAACCCACATGGCGGCTTACAAAGTCTGTAACACCAGTTCCAAGGAACCCGGTGCCCTCTTCTGGTCTTTATGGGCACCAGACATGCTTTTAGTGCATTTACATACATAGAGTGGAACTCTCATACCCATAAAATAAAAATAAATTAAATCACTTTAAAAAAAAAAAAAAAAGCAAGAGGCTGGGCTGGAGGGATGGCTCTGCAGGAAAGAGCACTGGGTGCTCTTCCAGAGGACCAGGGTTCAGTTGCTACATGGCACTAATAATGGTCTGTAACTCCAGTTCTGATACCTTTTTCAAGCCTCCACAGACACTGCAAGTGTGTGGTGTACAGACTCTCACACAGGTCAAACACCCATGCACCTACCAATAAATAAGTAAATACTTTAAAAAAAATGTCAAGGGACTGGGAGACGCCTCAGTCAATAAAGCACTTTTCATATAAACATGAAGAACTGAGCTAGGATCTACAACACCCACATAAAAAGCCAGATGTACTGGTGGACATCTGTAATCCCAGTAAGACAGTGCCAGGGATAGTCCTGGAGCTCACCAACTAATAAATCTAAGTGAATCCATGTCAATGAGATACCCTGTCTCAAGAAATAAAGTAGAAGATTCGGAGCGATGACCCACCAGCTAAAAGCATTTGTTACTCTTGAGGACTGGGGTTTGGTTTCCAGCACCCACACAGTGGTTCACAACCATCCATAACTCCAGTTCCAGAGGATCTAGTGACCTCTTCTGACCTCCAAGGACAAAAAGCATGCATGTGGTGCACATACACACACATGCAGGCAAATCACAGACACACGTAAAATAAATCTTTAAAAATAGGGTTTGAGCCAGGCGGTGGTGGCGCATGCCTTTGATCCCAGCACTTGGGAGGCAGAGGCAAGCAGACTTCTGAGTTCAAGGCTAGCCTGGTCTACAGAGGACAGCCAGTGCTGCACAGAGAAACCCTGTCTTGAAAAAAACAAAACAAAACAAAACAAAGAGTAGGGGCTGGAGAGATGGCTCAGCAGTTAAGAGCACTGACTGTTCTTCCGAAGGTCCCGAGTTCAAATCCCAGCAACCACACAACCATCTGTAATGAGATCTGATGCCTTCTTCTAGGGTGTCTGAAGACAGCTACAGTGTGCTTACATATAATAAATAAATAAAATAAATAAAATGGAGAGTAACTAAGGAAGACACTTGAGTGCATGCAGGTGTATAGTGTGCACCTGGATGTGTACATGAATCCACCCAAGAACACACACATGTGCATATGCCATATGCACACAAAGAAATAAAATATATGTTCTCCTCCCAATAGTGCTATAAATGCACTGATGAAAACCAGAAGTCCCAGGTAAGCACAAAAAGAGACCATTCCCCGCTGTCCACCACCCCGGGACACAGTGTCTGTTAACATTGTCCATGCGATAAGCAGAGCACAGGCTACAAGGGAGCTGGATTCAAAGACGGGAGAAGGGGGACCGGGGCTCTGGTATTTGTGCCCTTTTCTACTGTTTGTACTTTATCAGGAAAATGTCAAATAAACTGCAGTGGGAATACCAACTAATGCCATCTCCCTCTGAGTAGGGAGATGCATCAAACGTTTGTCTCTACAAAAATAGGGGTCGCATTGTACCTACGACTTTGAAACCCGAATTTATACGTCAAGATAACGAGATGTCTCGAATGCTTTTCCAGGATGTTGCAACTTCTTATCTATTTTTTTTAAAGCACATTGCAAACTATTCAAACTGCAAAGGCTAAAAAACAGACAAGCAAGCTTCTTACCTGAGCCTCCCTGTCCCTTTTTCCCCTCCACAGGAGCAGCCTTGAATGTCAATTTCTTTTTCCTTCTTTCCCGCCCTCCTCCCCTCCCTTTCTCCCTCTCTCTGCTTTTTCCTCCCTCCCTCCCTCCCTCCTTCCCTCCTTCCCTCTTTCCCTTCCTTCTAGCCCAAGCTGGCCTTGAACTCAGCAAATAGCTGAAGATGGCCATGAGCTTCTGATCTGCCTACCTCCACCTTCAGAGTGCTGATACTACACACTTGGAATTGAGTTAATTATCACCATAAAACTTTTCACCAAATTACACTGTGCATAAATATGCCCCAAATAAGCTACCCAGGGTTAGGCTCTTGAAGTTTGAAACAGCACCGGTTACTGTGTTGAACCTGAGCTGAGTTCTTGCCTGTCCTGCACCATCACGCTGCTGGGTGTACTGTTTGCAGAGAACCCCGTAAGTGCTTTGCTGTGGATCAGACGCAGGGCTTTTATGCAAGCTGGACAAGCACACTACCAAGTCAGATGCATCCCTAGGTCTTTGATATCCACTTTCTTGCATTTTTCTGTAAGCATACTATGTGGATACAGGCACAGCTGTTTTCTCATACATCTATTTGTGCAACATAGTAGACAGTTCACCTGTTCTGTATTTAATTTTTTTCATGGCATGTCTTGGAGTTGGCTTCATATCAGTGTGTATAGAGCTGTCTTGATCTTTTTCTAATACCTGGCAGTCTGCAGCAACTAGGCATCATCTATGAAGACGGGGTGGCTCTGGCCACGTGGTCTTAATGTCCAGTATTAAACAGGATAGTCAGCACACAGAAGTACTCTAGAAATGGTCCCAGCAGATGGAAATGTGGGGAAATGAGGGGAGGGGGTTAAAGGAGTGGTCAGGACCTCATGGATGTGGCCTTGATGGAATCTTTCCATACCTCTCCTCTGGGATGTGACTCCCCAAAGAACCTCACATAAGAGCTGGCTTCCTCATAGGGATCCTTTTCTTACAGGTTAGGATGCCTAGTGGCAGGACATCCTTGGATGTATCATGTGTCAAAGCTCATTGAGGTCACCAAAGGCTCACAACTTCCATCTCTTTTCTGCACACTGGCTTAATCTTCAGGAATATTCTTGTGATCACAGGATGGCTGCCAGTAGTCACCCATGTCACTGAGGGTGTGTGCTTTCCCACAAAGAGTGAAGAGAACAGAAAATGTTCCACCAAATCCACAGAGCATAACCAAAGGGGAAGAGCTATCCACTGACCAGCATGCAACAACCACTCTTAATCCTTCAGTGTCCCCTTCCCATAACAAATCTTCCTGTCCTGATGAAAGCTACAGAAAACAGAACTCACATATTGAATTAAAATAAACCAATAGGCTGGAGAGATGGCTCAGCAGTTAAGAACATTTGTTGCTCTTTAGAGGACCAGAGTTCAATTTCCAGCACCCAGTACCTTACAGTTATCTCGGGCTGGAGAGATGACTCAGAGGTTAAGAGCATTGACTCCTCTTCCAGAGGTCCTGAGTTCAAATCCCAGCAACCACATGGTGACTCACAACCATCGGTAATGAGATCTGGTGCCCTCTTCTGGTGTGGCTGAAGACAGCTACAGTGTATTATACATATAATAAATAAATAAATCTTTTTTTTTTTAAAACAATTATCTGTAACTCTGATTCCAGGGGATCCAATTCCCTCTTCTGGCTTTGTGAGTACCAGGCACACATATGGTACAAAGACTACATGTAGATAAAAACACTTATAAACATAAAATTAAACAAAATTTTCAAAAATATCAATGTAAGTTTCTAAGAATAAACAAACAAACAAACAAACAAACAAATCCCACACAAAGTCTGGCATGGTGACATAAACCCATAGTCCAAGCAACTTTGGAGGGTGGAGAAGGAAGACACGAATCCAGGGGATTGTGGCCAGATTGGGTCAAATGGCCAGATGAACAGCATCTGTGATAGTTAATCTTCATTATCAATTTAGCTGCATTTAGAGTCACCTAGGAAGGACTGGAGAGATGGCTCAGTGGTTAAGAACACTGGCTGTTCTTCCAGAGGACCGGGGTTCAATTCCCATCGCCACATGGCAACTCATAACTGTCTGTAACTCCAGTTCCAGAGGATCTGACACCTTCACACAGACATGCAGGCAAACACCCCTTAGGAGACACAATTCTGGGTGTGTCTGTCGAGAGAGTTTCTGTTCCACGATCAGAATTATACATGATAAATCCGGCCCTAGAACTGAACCATGCTTGATATATTAACAGAAAGGCTTTTCGCGCAGCTGTGGCAGGTACGTGCTGAGTATCTATCACAGCACCTCAGCAGCCCTCTACTGCAGTGCTCAAGCTCTGGAAGGGGTCTGTCTGGCCATCATGGTGGCCAGGTTTCTTTGCTGTTGTCCACCACTGACATTTCCTAGTTCCCTCCTCCTGCTCACAGTGGCTCTCTGCCTACCCTGTGTAGGCCTTTCACCTGGGCCAGGGAAGGCTTTGCTGTGAGGATGTCTAGGAATATCTCAAGCCCCAGAAACTTGCTTCTGGTAGGGATGTGAGTCCACGCTCCCTGATAGCTGGGCCAGCTGCAGAGGAATTAGACAGGTCCTGCTCCTCTCCTCCTTTGGGTATCCCTGCTCCTACTACATCAAATGTGTTATTAATAAAATACACTTTCAGGGCTGAAGAGACCGCTCAGCACTAAAGAGCACTGGCTGCTCTTCCAGGTTCAGGGAAAACACCCATACACATATTTCACACAAACCACCCTTCACTCACATTGCACACTACACATAGTCTCCGGGTTCTGGAGCATTTTACCTCTGGGTATCTGTCAACACTTAACTAAACATTTATTCATCTGGATGTTTTCATTTTCTTTTAGAAAGGATGAAACCATGATTTAGTTTTTTCATGTCCTTATATTTTGTAGCCTCTGAAAAGCTCATAAACCAAGCCTTGGGCTGGTGCCTACTGTTGGAGAGGGGTCTCTTGCCTTTACCTTGTCCTGCCTGCTTCCCCACCCCCAGGACCTATGTCCACCTTCAGAAGTCTTGATCTCTGTCTTACCAAATCATCTCCCCACCAGCTCTTAAGTAAGCTTAATCTAATTTAATTTGCTTTTTCAAGCCAGGATTTCTCTGTGTAGCCCTGGCTGTCCTAGAACTTGCTCTTTAGACCAGCCTGGCCTCACACTCCCAGAGATCCACCTGCCTCTGCCTCCTGAGTGCTGGACTAAAAGACACATGCCAGCATGCCCAGCTAAGTCACCTTAGTTTCTTTTCTTTTCTTTTTTTTCTTTTTTTTTTGGGGGGGGGGTGGTGGTGGTGGTTTGAGACAGGGTTTCTCTGTGTAGTCCTGGCTGTCTTGGAACTCACTCTGTAGACCAGGCTGGCCTCAAACTCAGAAATCCACCTGCCTTTGCCTCCCAAGTGCTGGGATTAAAGGCATGCTCCACCACTGCCCGGCTAATTTTTTGTTCTTATTGTTTTTAAATCATATATATGTGTGCACATCTGTTTGTGGGTATGTGCATGTAAGTATAATTGCCCTGAGAGGTCAGAAGCAATGGATCCCCCTGGATATGAACCCACAGGTGATTGTGGGCCACATGTGTGATGTTTTCTCTATGTTTGGACCAGAGAGTGGCACTATTAGGAGGCATGGCCTTGTTGGAGTAGGTGTGTCCCTATGGGTGTGGGCTTTAATACCCTTGTCCTAGCTGCCTGGAAGATGTAGAACTTTCAGCTTCTCCTGCACCGTGCCTGCCTGGATGCTGCCATGCTTCTTCTGCGTTGGTGATAATGGACTGACCCTCTGAACCTATAAGCCAGCCCCGATTAAATGTTGTCCTTATAAGAGTTGCAATGGCCATGGTGTCTGTTCACAGCAGTAAACCCTAACTAAGACACTATGATATGGGTGCTAGGAACTGAACCTGAGTCCTGTGGAAGAGTAGTAAGCACTTAATTCACTTGATTGCTGAGCCATCTCTCTAGCCCCTGTGAACTTAATTTGAAATACTCCATAATTATCAATTTAATCATTTTAGTTTTCTTCACTTTTCAGAAAGGTGATTTACTTGTTCAAAATGGCTCACAATTAAAAATGAAAATTTCCCCCTGTCTACTCTGTTCCCATCTTGGATCAACCCTGAAGGAAATTAGAACTTGGTATTTTTGTGCATTTTTCACATATACATTCTACAAAATTCACCAGTACTATGTATACAAATTCTGTATTGGAAGTATGCTCACCGCTATGCTTTTGAAAATATTTCATTTACTTTTAAAAATTATTAGGTGTGCCGCTGTTTTGACACATCTATGAAAGTGCACCGTGGCTTTGTTGTATGTTTTGGAGACAGCATCTCCTGTATCCTAGGCTGACCTCAACTCAAGTCTAGCTGACAACATCTGAGCTTCCTCCTAAGGATTTGGATTGCAGGCTTGTTCCATACACTCTGTTTGTACCTTTTAAAAATATATATATAGCTCCAATAAATAAGTAAATGCTCTCATCTTCTTTCCTTGGCCTTTTGTTTTGTTTTGTTTCTTGCTATGCAGCTCTGGCTGAAACATTCTTTGTATCCCAGACTGTCTTAAAGATCTCCATCAGCCTGCCTCAGCCTCCTGAGGGCTGGTATTACAGGTGTGAGTCACGACATTTAGGTAAACATTGTTTTCCCCCCTCCAAAGAACGTATTTGAACTTCCTTCCAAGTGTGTGACCTGTCCCCTGTAATTGAAGTCCCTAGTGCCCCTCCCCTCCCTTAGTGACCTCTCCCCAGAGTCCCATGGTCATCCAGGCTGAGCAGTGTTATGCTTCCTGCTGCATCTGCTAGGCTGTCGGGGGCTGCCAGTCTTGGCCTGAATCCACTTTCCAGATGCATAGCACACTCCCACGTACCCACAGAGGCCTCCCATAGGGTCCTGAGACCTGATCTCTTTGTCGTAGCGACACATCGTGGTGGACCTCAGAAGTACAGCCAGGACTGAAAAGTGGCCTGGGAACAGATTTGACCATAGGCTGTACCAGGATCTGGAAAGCTAGAAGCCAGCTCACCAGCATTCATCCCTTTTATCCAAGACCTCACCTTGATGGCAAGTGAGTGAGCCATATGGCGCTAAAAGCCATCTTTCCATCATCCAGACTGCGGTTGGTGAACCTACCTAGTGACTGGCAGATTTGTGCCTTGGCTGTGTGTGTGTGTGTGTGTGTGTGTGTGTGTGTGTACAGTGTGTACAAGTGTGTGTGCCACCATTCAGGGCTCTGAAGCAGGTTTGTTTTGTTTGTGTTCTGTTCTTGTTTTTTTATTTCCATCAGCACTACTTTTTCTGCATAAAACAAAATTATAGACAGTAATAATCATAAATGAATAGCTACGAATGGCCTGCAGCCAAAATATTCTTTTACTGAATTTTGTGTATAAACTTATGACACTTCAAAAATTAATACACTAAAAAATAATTATTATAGTACAAAAAGAAGATTAGTGACCAAGAACTTTTCAATGAAATTCTTCTAAAATTATTTTTATTACCTTTTGTGTTTGGGTGTTTTTCCTGCACGTATGTCTGTGCACTGTGTACATGCATGCTGCCAGAGGAAGCCAGAAGAGAGCATTGGATTCCATGGAATTGGGATTCCAGATGATTGTGAGCCATGGTGTGGGTGCTGGGAATTGAAGCTGTGTTCTCTGGAAGAGCAGCCAGTGCTCATAACCTCTTAGCCATCCCTCCAGTTCCTGAAATTAATTTCTTGGAAAAGTGAGGAGGCATATACTTACATCTTATTTTGTCCTGGAACTAAAAAACACTATTTTAGCCAAGTGGTGGTGGCCTATGCCTTTAATCCCAGCACATGGGAGGCAAAGGCAGGCAGATCTGTCTACAGACCAGATCCAGGACAGCCAGGCTACATAAAGAAACCCTGTCTCAAAAAAACCAAAAAACCAAAACCAAAACCAAAACACTCAGTTGGAATTTGATGAGACTATAAGACTAACGGTTTGAAAAGGTGAAACCTCAATTGTTAAGCACACTTTTCAAATTTATTAAAGTGTTTCCTATGTAGCCTAAAGTTTGTATTTTCTAAGCAAAATTTTTAGAGCATTGGAGCTCACTATCTGGTCCCATTTAAAGTGTTTGGGATTCTATGATTGAACCCAGGGCTCCCCATGCACTCTGCCAGTGAGCTGTACCCCTTCCCTCTTCATTTTCAAACTGGTGCTAGGGGTCAAACCCAGGCTCTTGGGCATGGTAGGCATGTGTATCCACTGAGCTGCCCTGACCCCCTGTTCCAAGATTAATAACAAACAAAAAGAAAGGATTCTAAAATATCAATTTTACTGAATCAAGGCTTGGAAATTCAAGTTGGACCAGAAGTAGCTCAAAATTCCAACCTTTCAACCCTTCCGCCTCCTTCTCTTCTTCTTCCTTTTCCTTCTAAAATAGGATCTCTCTATATCGCTGACTGAACGCACAATGATTAGCCTGCTTCTGCCTCCTGAATACTGAGATTAAAGGTGAGGGTCAGCAGGCCTGCCTCTTCCTCCTCCTCTTCCTCTTCCTCTTCTGCAGTGTAATGTAGCCTAGGCTAGCCTCAAACTTAGTATGTAGTTGAAGCTGAACTTGAATTCCTGATAGTACCTCTACCTTCCTATTTGACACATACATGCTTATCTTAAAAAAAA
>JADRCD010197960.1:0-11895 GCA_019843815.1 Montemys delectorum
AGGTAGGTAGATGTGACGCAGGAAAGGTGGATTGTTTTGGCCCAAGGCTTCAATTTAAGTTAATTAGCTCTTCCCTGATGATTGTATCTATCTCTTAGTGCTCAAAGAGTACCTGCCCCAAGGCCCTGAATCATTTCTCACTGGGACACAGAATGGTAGACTTTCATCAGTCAATCTTTCCAAGTTATATTTCATTAATTTGTGTGATACGAAGCCATACATGTCTCTGAGTGTATTCCAAAGTATTGTACCCTAAACTCACATATTCTCTGAAAGGAAGGCCTTAGTGATATACAATAGAGTTTGAAGAGTTGGTCTGTACACTTGGGTGGGAGTAACATAAATCAGAGTTGAATCTAGGGATCAGAAAATCCATTCACACTGAAGCGTGAATTCGATTTTTGTTTTAGTCACATGATTATGCATGAGATTTACTATGCAGAACTTCTAGGGGTGAAGAAGATGAAGGAGTTCCTGTCTTTATTTCATACTGAAGGACCTCAATTCTATTTATGAATGTCTTTGAAAGGTGAGAATGTTAACAGAACTTGATGGCCTATCTGATTTTTCAGAGTTGTAGCAAGCTGATTCTACCCTCGGAGCTTCTGAAAACATTTTTTTCCTTTTTAAATTTTTTATGAGATATTTTCTTTATTTACATTTTAAATGTTACTCCCCTTTCCTGGTTTCCCCTCTGAAAAAAAAAAAACCTATTACCTCCCCTATCCCACTGTTCATTAATTCACCATCCCCTGTTTCCCTGGCATTACCCTACACTGGAACATAGGTCTTTCACAGGAACACACCCATACCACCTCAAGGCAGATAAGTGGCAGAAGAGTGGAGGGACAAGCTCTCATGAACTCTCACTCCAGGAGATTTAGCTGTTCCCCTCCCATTAATAACAGTTTTATTGTAATTTTCAGGTAAGTTCTATGCCCACTCTCTTGAATGTTACAGCTGAAGTAAGGTGGGGTTAGCTATATTGTGCTTAAGACCCTGTAGGCAGCTTTTCCTACTGCTTGAAGTGGTAATGGGGCATCATCACTGCATCCATGGCAGTCTTTGAGAGACAGATGGCAGGATCATCTCTTCCACTCTTGTAGCCCCAGGCTCACCCACATCCACTATCAAAGTTAGCTCTACTCTGCTGCCTATTCTCCTAAATGCTGTCACTAGTGAAAGATGGAGCCAGGTCCTTCGAGTGCTACAGGCAGTAAGTGGCAGGGTCATTTCTGTCCAGCTCTTGTTCTTCCATATGGTCCCAAGTAGCTATCCTGATTAGAGATGTCCCCATAATTCCTAGTGGTAATATGAGCCTCAGATTCCTGAATAGAGGTCTGCTGGGGCTTAGTACTAACAACCAACTCATCCTGTGTGTCTTCAAGTCTCCAATCGTAACTCTGTTCATTATTCTCAAGCTATTTTACCATCATCTGACTATGACATGCTTACCCATTATAGTAGCTTCCACAGAAGGCTAACTATGCAGCTAGCAGTCCACTTGGTAACTTTCCTTGTACATGCTGCCTAGTGTAGTGGCAAGTCAGTGTCTATGTCCCTTCATGGTAAGCACCAGATGGCAGACCTGTGGAAGACATTGCTATTTACAAGTCTCTGTCTGTCTTCTTTCTCTTCTATTGCAGTACTTGGTTTTAGTTTGGTTAGTTTTTGTTTGTTTGTTTGGTTGGTTGGTTGGTTGATTTGGATTGGATGTGTTCTTGTATAAAATGGCTTTGGACCCCAAGCCAAGCATCAAGCTATACTGAAGAAAGGACTGCCATCTGCTCTGTCCCTGATTGATATAAGAACTACATTACCAACAAGACAGCAAGTTACCCCTTGCCATGTGGATTACATTTATTTTTAATTTTATCGCAATATTTTTTATTTTATAGATATCACTTAGAAGCCTATTTATTTTCAAAGAGAGACTGAAAGTAAGGATCCAGATTGCAAGGGGTAATGCAAGGAACTAACAGAAGCAGCAGGAAGGAAATCCATAATTTGGATATATTGTATGAAAAAAAAAGTGTATTTTCAATAAAAGAAAGATAACTACACAGCTATTAAAAACAATGACTTCATGAAATTCACAAGCAGATGAATGGAACTAGAAAATATCATACTGAGTGAGGTAACACATTCACAAAAGAACACAGATGGTATGTACTCACTGATAAGTGGATATCAGGCAAAAACCTCAGAATTCATACCATAGAACTCAGAGTCTATAATTAGATCAAGAAGAAGGAAGACCAAACTGTGAATTCTTCAGTCCTTCTTAGAAGGGGGAACAAAATACTCATGATAAGTAGAGGGTGGGAGGGACATGGGAGGAAGAAAGGAGAGAGACGGAGGAAGGTAGGGAGGATCAGGTATGAGAGGAGAGTGGGATGATAACAGGGTCAGGAAATTGAACAGATATAGGTAACACTGGAGGATGGGGAATTATAGTTAGCTACGAGAAAGTCCCAGATGCCCGAAAACAAGAGGCTCCCAGGACCCAATGGGTAAGATTTAAGGTGAAATGCACAACAAATAAGAGAGAACCTATAGAGACCTTATCCAGAGGTTAGACAAGGCCCCCGGTTGATAGGTGGAGCTAACTACTCATCTTCAAATTTTTAACCAGAATTGCTCCTGTCTAAATGAAATATGGGGACAAAGTATGGTACAGAGACTGAAGGAAAGGAAATCCAGAGACTGTCCCACCTGGAGATCCATCCCATATACAAACACAAAACCCAGTAACTATTGCTAATACCATAAGTGCTTAATAACAGGAGCCTGATATAGATGTCTCCTGAGACTATCTGAAAAGCCTGACAAACACAGAGGCAGATGCTCTTGGCCAAGAATTGGATTGAGCATGGGAAGCCCAATGGAAGAGTGGGCTGAAAGAGCTAAATGGGTTTGCAATCTCATAGGAAGAACAATAATGTCAACTATTCAGACTCCCCAGAGCTCCCAGGGACTAAACCACCAAACAAAGATTAGAGATGGAGACACATGGCTCCAGCTGCATATGTAGCAGAGGATGCCTTTACCTGGCATTAATGAGAGGAGAGACTCTTGGTCCTGTGAGAGCTCAATGTCCCACTGTAGAGGAATGCCATTGTGGTAAAGTGGGAGTGGGTGGATGGGTGGATGGGGCACAGAGGCAGTGGGAGTGGGATTAGGATAGGGGTGATTGTGGAAGGGAAACCAGGAAAGCTGATAACATTTGAAATGTAAATAAATAAAAATATCCAATTAAAAAAAAGAAAAAGAAGAAAAGGGGCAATATTTGTACTCTTCCCCTAGGATTGAGCAGGTTAAACAGACCTTAAGTGTTTGCCACACTTGGTCTTCTGCTGACCTAGGTAGAGTCTTCTGCCTTGGGACACCTGCAACTTCCTAGAGAATCTGGCTGTGTGCTGAGCTTGCTTTGCAACATAATCCATCAGAAAAAAGCAACATAACCCAGCTGAAACAAAGGATGTGTTTGTGAGCTCTCCCTATATAAATACAGTATTAAATGTTAAACTTTGACCCTTGATCAAAAATCTTTGTCTTGGCTTCAACCTTCTCATGCCTTTTGCTACCCTTTTTCATTTACAGCCTCACTTTCAGATACTCTGTTCATCAATGGCTGCTGGAGAGCTACAAATACTACTAACATATGAATAAAACCTCTATGGCATTATATTAGAAAATAAGAAAGGGATATTTAGATACACATGTGTTGGACTGTGAAAGGCAGTCTGTGTTCTTATAGAACGAGGCTTACTCTGGAGATCCAGTAGAAAATTCTACAAGAGAAGGAATGGTGAATTATGCCCTGAGACATAAGGTGCCTAATACCACCATGAGCCCTCAACTCCATTATCCTGTAGATCATTAATGGTGCAATAGCACAAGTTCCATGTATTTTGGTTGGACTCCACCCCCACAATCATTTGACTACAGCCAGGTATGCCCCTCCCCACAGTTACCTGGGAATTGCTAGGCAGCCACGCCCAGTATAAATGGGGCTGCTTGGCCCCTTCTCTCTCTCTTAATCTCTTGTGCTCTTTCTTCTCTTTACTCTCAGCTCTTGCTTCCTCTCTCTCCCTCCCTTCCCCCTCTCTCCATGTGGCCATATCAGGTGTCTACTTTTCTCCTCTCTATCTATCTCTTTCTACATCTTTCTCTCTGTCTCTCTGTCTCTCTGTCTCTCTGTCTCTGTCTCTGTCTCTCTCTCTCTCTCTCTCTCTCTCTCTCTCTCTCTCTCTCTCTGCAATAAAGCCCTAAAACAATGGACTGCCTCCTTTCATCTAGACATGCCATCCTGGAACAATGCCTTAGGCCTTCACTTAAAGAGCCTCATCTAATCTCCAACAAGAAATCCTCCTAGCAGCACGGAGAGCATGCAGCAGTATTCCACATCTACGAATTCAGGGTCTCAGAGCTCTGGCAAGACGTAGGTCACTCCCACCACTTTATATCCCCAAGGTCCAGAGCACAACTCACATCGTTACCAAAATTGAGACAAAAACAAATAGGGCATTAGTCAAGATCATAACCAGCAATAAGACTGGAGCAATAATAAATGCCTAAATAAATCTAGTCTACAACTCCACTAATAAATAATTCCTAGGACCAATCCAGAGGAGCCCACTATACCTGTGACCCATCAACCCCCAAACCTGTCACCCCCACATTTTAATCCTAGGCCAGCCTGCACCTTCTGCCAGGCAGATCACCAGCTGGTGTGCTACTCTAAAGACAACACAGTCTGAAGACCTCCTTGGACTTCTGCTGCACACAGAGCAACAGATTCCACAGTTTGAATTCCTCTCAGGAGAACAGCTACTCACAGAACAACAGCTTGACTGCCCCTCTGAAAACCAAACAGTCTGAAAGCCTCCTAAGAGACCTGCTGCAACCATGGCAAAAGAACAGCACATTGGGTGCCCTCTGATAACTCCACAGTCTGAAATCCTCCCAGAAGGGCCACTGTAGCCAGGTCAACAGGTCATCAGTGTACATGCCCCTCTGAAGTCCCCACAGTTTGAAGGCTTCACAGGAATTTTGTTATAGCCAGGGCTACAGGCCTGCCAGAAGACCTTCAATAACCCAGGGAAACAAGAGGCAAGCACCAGAAAGAGACAGCTAGACCAGCTAACACTAAGGATAGCCAGAAGATGAGAAGCAAGTCCAAGGCCATAAGCAACAGAAGCCAACATACTTTTGCATCATCAGAACCCAGTTTTTCCATGACAGCAAGCCCTGGATACACCAACATACCTGAAAATCAGAAAGCTGACCAAAAATCTTAGCTCATGAAGATAATAGAGTCCTTTAAGGAGAATATAAATGACTCACCTAAAGAAATACAGGAAAACACATGTACACAGGTAGAAGCCCTTAAAGAAGGAACACATAAATCCCTTAAAGAAATAAAGGAAAACACAATCAATCAGGTGAAGGAATTGAATAAACAGTCTAAGACCTAAAAGGAGGAGTAGAGAAAAGAAAAGAAATACAATTGGAAGCAACTAATGAATTGGAAAACCAAGCAAAGAGGTCAGGAATTACAGATATAAGCATCAGTAAGAGAACACAAAAGAGAGAGAGAATCTCAGGTGATATTGACACAATTGTCAAAGAAAATTCAAAACTTAAAAACCTCCTAACCCAAAACATCCATGAAATCCAGGAAACAATGATAAGACCAAATCTAAGAATCATAGGAAAAGAGGAGAATGAAGACTCCTAGGTAAAGACTCTAAAACATCTTCAAAAAAATCATAAAAGAAAACTTCCCCGATCTAAAGAAAGAGAAGGACATAAATGTCCAAAATCAAATAGACTGGACCAGAAAAGAAAGTCTTCTCATCACATAATAATAAAAAACAAAAAATGTACAGAACAAGGGAAAAAGACCAAGTAACACATAAATTTAGAGCTATTAGAATTGAATTAGGCTTCAAACAGAGACACTAAAAGCCAGAAGAGCCTGGACAGAGATAGGTCATGCAGACCCTAAGACTACACAAATCCCAGCCCAGGCTACTATACCCAGCAAAACTCTCAATCAGCATAGATGGAGAAAACAAAATATTCCAAGACAAAACCAAATTCAAATAATATGTATCTACCAATCCAGCCCTATAGAGGATTCTAGAATGAAAACATCAACACGGTGTGTGTGGGGGGACCGACATCAAATAAAAACAAGATATTAATCATCTCATAAGAAATTGAAAGGAGAGAATCATATGCACATAATGCCACCTACAACAACAAATATAACAGGAACTAACAAGCATCTCTCTTTATATCTGTTAATATCAATGGACTCAGTTCCCCTATAAAAAGGCATAAGCTACCACATTGGATTCAGAAACAGGAACCAGCATTTTGCTGAATATAAGAAACACACTTTACTAACAAAGATAGACTTTTCTGAAGAGTAAAAGGCTGGAAAAATTGTCTCAAGCAAATGGTCAAAAGAAACATTGTTACCATCCTAATAAGCCAATAAGGTAGACTTACAGCCAAAAGTTATCAAGTGAGATGAGGAAAGACATGCAAATTCATCAAAGGAAAAATCTACCATGAGAAAATCTGAATTCTGAAACTCTATGCCCTAAATGCAAGGGCACCCACTAAAGCTCAAAACAGACATTAAACACTACAGAGTAATAGTGGGAAGCTTCAAAACCTCATTCTCACTAATGGACAGGACATTGAAAGAGAAACTAAACAGAGACACAGTGAACTAATAAAGATTACGAACCAAATAGATTTAACATACACATATAAACCATTTCACCCTAGAACAAAAGAATATATCTTCTTTTCAAAACCTCATGGTACCTTCTTCAAAATTGACCATATAATTTGTCACAGAACAAGTCACAACTGAAACAAGAAGGCTGAAATAATCCCATGCATCCTAGCAGATCACCATGAACTAAGGCTTGTCTTCAATAAAAACATTAACAAAAGAAAACTCAAATACCTATGGACACTGAACAATTCTCTACTCAATGATAACTTGGTCAGGGAAGAAAAAAAGTAAGATAATAAAAGACTTTGTAAAATTCAGTGAAAATGATGATACAGCATACACGACTGTATGGGACACAATGAAAGCAATGCTGAAAGGAAAATTCATAGCACTAAATTCCATTGTAGAGAAACTGGAAAGGTCCTCCACTAGCAATTTAACACAAGACCCAAAAAGAAAAGAGAATTTCAGACCAATTTTACTTATGAATATCAATGTCAAAATACTGAATACAATTCTTGCAAAAGGAACGAACCCAAGAACACATCAAGAACATGGTTCATGACAAACAGGTAGGCTGCAACCCAAGTTTGCAAGGTTTGGTCAATGTATGAAAATCCATTAACATAATCAACTATATAAACAAACTCAAATAAAATATCTAGGGATGATCTCATTAGACACTCAAAAATCATTTGAAAATTACACCTCTCCTTTATGTCAAAAGTATTGGAGAGATCAGTAAAAATGCCCATACTTAAACAAAGTAAAAGCAATATACAGAAAACCAACAGTCAATATCAAATCAAATGGGGAGATACTTTAAGCAATCTCACTAAAAACAGAGAAAAGACAAGCATGTCCACTCTCGCCATAAATATTCAATATAATACTCAAAGTTCTAGCTAGAGCAATAAGACAGCACATGGAGATCAAGTGGGTACAAATTGGCAAAAAGAAGTCAAGGTATCACTATTGCAGATGCTAGGATAATATACATAGGCAACCCCAAAAACTCCACCAGAGAACTTCTCCAGCTGAGAAACAACTTCAGCAAAGTGCCTAGATATTAAATTAACTCAAATAAATCACTAGCCTTCCTTTATACAAATGATAAGCTGGCTGAGAAAGAAATTAAAGGAAGAATATGCTTTATATGAGCCACAAATAATATAAAATATCTTGGTGTAACTCTAAGCAAACAAGTAAAAGGACTTCAATTCTCTCAAGAAAGAAATCAAAGAAATCTCAGAAAATGGAGAAATCAAAGAAATCTGAGAAAATGGGGGGATCTCCTATGTTCATGGATTGATAACAGTAACATAGAAAATATGACCATCCTATGAAAAGCAACCTACAGTTTCAACACAATCCCAATTAAAATCCCCATCAATTTCTTCAAAGACACAGAAAGAGCAATTCTCAAATTTCAAATTTATCTGAAGAAACAAAAATCCCAGAATAGTGAAAGCCACTCTTAACAATAAAAGAAATTCTGGGAAAATAACTATACTTGACTTCAAGCTATAATACAAGCCAATAGTGCTAAAAACTTTTTGGTATTGGTCCAGCGACAGACAGGTTGATCAATGGAATGCTATTGAAGATCTAAAAATAAAACCACATACTCATAGATAGTTGATCTTTCACAAAGAAGCCACAAATATACCATGGGAAAAGAAAGGTTCTTTGATGAATGGTTCTGGCATAACTGGCCATGTATATAAAGAAAAAATGAGAATAAATACATATTTGTCCAAGCAGCTCAAGTCCAAGTGGATCAAGTATCTTAACTTAAAACTACACACTGAATCTAATAGAAGAGAAAGTAGGTAACAGCCTTGAACTCATTGGCACAGAGGGAAAATTGCTAAACAGAACTCCAACGGCTCATGATCTAAGATCACGAATTGAGAATTGGGACCTCATGAAACTGGAAAACTGGACATAATCAATAAGATAAGCTACAGACTGGGAAAAAATCTTCACTAACTCCACATCTGATAGAGGGCTAATATCCAATACATATAGAATGGATACAAAGAATGTATGCAGAAAATGTGGTTCATTTATGCAATGGAATACTACTCAGGTGTTAGGAACAAGGATATTCTGAGTTTTGCAGGCAAATAGACAGAACTAGAAAATATTATCCAGAGTGAGGTAACTCAACCTAAAAGGACATGCATGGTATGTATTCACTAAAAATTGGATGTTAGCCAAAAATTTCAGAATACCCAGGATATAATCCACAGAACTCAAGAAGGTTATCAAGCCAGAGGTCCCAAGAGAGAATGTGTCAATCACGTTTGGGATGTAAAAGAAAGTAATCATGGGATACAGAGAGAGGTAGGAACCTGGGGATGGGGGGAAGGGGACAATTAAGGGAGGGGGAGCATGATCAGGTATTGTAGGGGGAAACAGGAATGAAGTCCTATGGAGCATCAGGAAGAATGTAAACAGGCAACCCCAGGAAATAGGATGTGGGTGTGGGGAACCCTGTAGAATGTTCTAGTGATCTGGGAAATGAGAGACTTTCAGGACTCAAAGGGAGAGACTTAAGATGAAATGCTCTTCAGTGGTAAGAGTGATCTTATAAAGTCCACTTTCAGTAGAAAGACAAAACATCAAGTGGAGTGATGGGATTGCCATCCCACAGTCAAATATTCTGACCCAGATTTGTTACTGTCTGAGAGAACTGCAGGAAGAAAATTGGAGAAGAGCCCAAGGAGAAGTAGGTCCAGCTACAGGCCCATGGCAGGATGCAGTTTAAAGGGAAACCCTAAGGCTGAAAACTACTACTGGTGCTATAGTGTGCTTACAAACATGATCCTAGCATGACTGCCCTCCAAAACACCCAAAAAGCAGCTGAAAGAGTCAGATGCAGATACTTACAACCAACCAATGGACAAAACCTTGCACTCTTGTGCTAGAATAAGGGAAAAGCAAGAAGAGGCTGAGGAGGAGTGTAACTCCATAGGAAGACCAGCAGTCTCAACTAACCTGGACTCCCAAATTCTGTAAAATACTGAACCACCAACCAGGCAGTAGATATGAGGCCCCCAACAGATATAGATCAGAGGATCTCCTGCTCAGGCCACAGTGAGAGGAGATGCACTGTAGAAACTTGAAGCCCCAGGAAGTATGGAGGTCTGGTGGGGTGAGAGTGGGGAGGTAGGGACATACTCTTGGAGACAAGGGGAAGAGGTGTGGGGTGTGGAACAGTAAGCCAGGGTACTGGAAGGGGAATAAAGACTGGATTGTAATAAAGAATTAAAGAGTAAAAAGTACATAAAATGAATAAATCCTGGGACAATTTGGTTAACTGAAAACTTCTAAAATACTTTTAAAAATTAGCAATAGTAATACTTAATTTATTACTCAAAATATAACTGAGAAGTTCCAAAATATTTTTCTTTATACTTTTTTTCGAAATTAAATTACAATTACATGATGTATCACCCTCTCATTATTCCTTTATGACATATGCTTTTCACCCATTCACTTCTCAAACTCAAGTCCCTCATTCCTTAATTGAAAAACACTGTATGAAGCCAGTATTATTCTGTGACCAAACCCAGATAGAGAATCATCAGGAACAACAACCAGAAAAGAAGCAAAAAGTAGAGACCTGGCTCCCTAGAGTATATAAATTTTAAAAATTATCAATAAAATATTGGAAAACATTTTTCAGGAACATATCAAAAAGATCATTCATTGTGACAAATATGTGTTTATTCCAGAGATTTAGAGGGAGGCTAAAGTATATAAATGCTTATAATCTCACATATCGATTCATGATAGATTTTACAACATCTCTTTTTGACAAAACCCAACATCATTTTAGGAAAGAGTAGCAGAGTGGTATGAAGTCAGTAAAGGCTATGCTTATTATGCTTATAGTCAACACAATGCTAAATGGAGAAATAAGTCTCTCCAACATCAGAAAGAAGTCTAAGGAAATAAAAGCATTGAACCCTGTGGGGCAGTGGTCTTCTCAGGTAACTTAAGCTCAGTAGAGTATTTGGCTTTGAAACCTGGACCCCTGTGGACAATTTCTGCTTGCAGGAGACCAAAGAAGCTTGGCCATAACTTCTGAGTCTTTGGTTCCTTTTTCAGTCACAACCACTCACAGTTGCCCCTGCAGGAGATATGTGCTCTATCAGGCAGACAATGCCCCAAGCTCCAGCATTCTACCTGGACCCTATACCCAGTCATCTGACCGCCAGACAGACAGCCATGCCCCATACAATAAAAAAAGTGGTTTGGCCCTCCTCACTCTCTTCCTCTCCCTCTCCCTATCTCTCTCCTTCTCCCTCTCTCACTTTCTCTCTTTCTTCTCTTGCTCTTTGTTCTCTTCTCTTGCCTTCTTGTTCTCTTTCACCCTTCTTCTGCTTTCTTTCTCTCCCTCTCCTTACTCTACTTTCCTTTCCTTTACTTAAATGAACATATTTTCTCCTTCCTACAATAACACATTTAAACATTATCTCCTGTTTAACTAATGCACCGTGAAGCAACAGGTCGACACCAGGGAAAGAGAGAGACCCAGGCCCCAGCAGCAGATGTCTTAGATACAGCAGTAAGACAAGAGGAGGATATAAAAAGAAGCTTTAAAATTCCTTTTAGTAGTCAATATTATCATATACAGATCAGATTCAAACAATTACACATAATTTCTTGGAGGTCATGTGTACCTGTTTATATTCTGCAGGCTTGCTTGGATAAAGCAGACCACAAAGAGCAGGAATAAGATATGAATGAAGGAGTTTTTGAAAAAATCAGAAGTCAATGCTTTTGAATCAACCAGATTCTTAGAAGTTGAGAATTGTGCTATAACTTAGCATAGCATTCATCCATAAATCAGCCTCAAAATAGGCTCATACAGAACATAGAACAGAATTTAATTGAAGATAAAGATATAGAAAAGGATGTTAATACAAATTACATAAAGAGAAAGAGGATATAATTATTTAACCAAAGATACTAATCTCCTAAAAGAGGAGGGGGTATAAAGAATAATTATATTGCTTTAAGTATAGCAGGGGAAATAGCAGTAATTGTTTAAGTATTTTAAAATTATTGAAAAGTAAAGAAATTAAAGCCTTTGATCTCAGATGTAGGCATCTGCAACTCTT
>JADRCD010197963.1:0-28314 GCA_019843815.1 Montemys delectorum
CTTCGTATAATGTCTTTGTGTTTCTTCTGTTTCCATTTTGTGGAATAGTTTGAGGAGTATTGGTATAGCTCTTCTTTGAAAGTTGATAAATGATATGCTGGGCCAGGGTTTGTTCTGTTTTTTGTTTGTTTGTTTTTTGTGTTTTGTTTTGTTTGTTTGGGAGACTTTTTCTGACTGCTTTTATCTCCTTAGTAGTTAAAGAACATTTTACATTTAACTTTGGTTAGTGATGTTTATCTGGCAAATAATCCATTTCATGTAGATTTTCTCATTTTGTGGAGTACAGGCTTTTGAAGTAAGAACTAAGGATTCTTTGATTTTTTTTTAATGTTTCCCTTTTCATTTCTGATTTTGTGAATTTTGATACTGTTTCTCCTCCATTTAGTTAGTTTAACTAAGGATTTGTAGTGTTAATTTCTTATAGAAGCAGTTCTCCATTTTCTTGATTGTTCATATTGTTCTTTTTGCTCCTAGTTTACTGATTTCAACCCTCAGTTTGATTATTTCCTTCCATCTACTCCTCTAGGTTGTTTTTGCCTCTTTTTCTAGAGCTTTCAGGTGTACTTTTAATTTGTTTATGAGAATTGTCCAATTTCTTTATGAAGGGACTTAGTGATATAAACTTTTCTCTAGACACTACTTTCATTGTGTCACATATAATTCAGGATATTTTCATTGATTTCTAAGAAGCCTTTAATTTCTTACTTTTTTCTTCCTTTCCTGATCCATTGATCATTGAATAGAGAGTTGTTTAGTTTCCATGAGTTTCTAGGTTTACTGTTGTTACTAATGTTCAGCTTTAATCCATGTCTGATAGGCTACAAGGAGTTATTTCCTTTTCCTTATATCTGTTGAACCTTGCTTTGTGATGGACTATATGGTCAAATTTGGAGAAGGTTGTGTGTGGTCCAGAGAAAAAGGTACATACTTTTGTGTTTGGGTGAATTGTTCTTTAGATATCCATTAATTTCATTTGATTCATAGCCTTTGTTAGTTTTATTATTTCTCCTGTTTAGTCTCTGTCTTAATGACCTGTCAGTTGGTGAATATGGGGTTTGTAAGTCTCTCATTATTAATGTTGTAGGGTTTTGTATGCAATTTAAAGTTTATTAGTTTCTTTTACAAATGTGGGTTCCTTTGCATTTGGGGCATAGATATTCAGAACTGAGAGGTCATCTTGGTGGATTTTTGGCTTGATGAATATGAAGTACCCTTTCCCATCACTTTTGATTAATTTTGGTTGGAATTCTATTTTATTAGAGATTAGAATAGCTACTCCAGCTTACTTCTTGAGTCTGTGTCCTTGGAAAATTTTATCGCAGCCTTTTGTTCTGAGGTAATATCTAGGTTTGTTGCTGAGGTGTGTTTTTTCTGTACAACAGAATAAGGATCCTGTTATCTTCATCCATTCTGTTAATCTTTGTCTTTTTCTTAGAGAATTGAGTCCTCTGATGTTGAGAGATATTAATGCCCAATGATTGCTTCTTCATATTATTTCAATGTTGGTGATGTTGATGGTGCTGCTGCTGCTGGTGGTGGTTCTGCTGGTGGTGGATGTGGTGGTGGTGGTGTGTGTGTTTCCCTTGTTTTGTTTTTGCTAGTGTGGAATTATTTATTTCCTGTATTTTCTTGGATATAGTTAGCCCTCTTTGGTTGGAGTTTTTCTTCAGTATTCACCAGAGGTCTGGGTTTACAGATAGATACTGTTTAAATTTGGTTTTGTCTTGGAATATCTTGGTGTCTCCATCAAGGTGATTGAGAGATTTTCTGGATATAGTAGTTTAGGTTAGCATTTCCTGTTTGCTAGAGGCACAATACATCTGTCCAGGCCCATCCAACTTTTAGTATCTCTGCTGAGGAATTCAGCATAATTCTGATAGATCTGCTTTGTATCTTACTTGGCCTTTTCTCCTTGCAGTTTTAATATTCTTTCTTTGTTCTGTATATTTTGTGGTTTGATTCTTATGTGGTGGGAAGCTTTGCTTTGCTGACCTCAACTCTAAATTTCCTGTGTTGTTATAAGCATCTCCTTGCTTAATGTGGGAGTGGAGGATTTTCTTCTATGTTTTTGTTGAAAATATTGTCTGGCTCATGGTATTAGAACTTTTTACCTTCTTCTATTCCTGTTATTCTTAGGTTAGATCATTTTATTATATCCCAGATTTCCTTGATGTTTTATGTCTGAAATGTCTTAGATTTAACATTTATTTTTACTGATATATCAACTCCTTCTATTGTTTCTTCTTTACCTGAGATTATTTCTTTGATCTCTTTTCTTTTTTTTTCTTTTTTTTAAGTTTTATCGCATTATAATGAGAAAAGTTACATGATTTCAATTTATCTGAATTTGTGAACATTTCAAAACATATTTTAAGTAAATAGAATTAAATCACATTCTTTTTTCCTTTCATATCCCAACTCCTCCCAGAGACTCCCCTTCAATACCTACAATATCTTTTTTTGTCATATTCCTTAAAATTTATAAAATATTATAACGATAAAAATGAGTATTAATATACTATGGTTTTCAGAACAGCTTACATATTTTAAAAGTATTTATATACCCAAAAGAAATGTAGACAATTAAATTGGGAGGGAGTGTGTAAGAGAACAACAAAGAGTAAGACTCCTTTTCTTGATGTTTGTAACTCTTTTATCAAGTTTGCACAGTAAGAGCCAAGATTTTAAGCTCTACTAAATATAACATAAACGAACAAACAAAAACACTTTATATATTTATGTTCATTTAAGAAAATATTAGTAGTGATATATTATTTTGAAATATACAGTTAATATGTCTGGAGTTATTTAAATTGTATATGGAGAAAAATATATGCATTTTCAGTATTGCTGTAGACAAGCATCTTTCATCTCTTGTATTCTGTTAGTGATGTTTGCTTCTGTTCCTTTTGTCTTCCCTAAGTTTTCCATCTCCATAAGTTTCATAGTTGGTGTTCTTTATTGTTTCTATTTCCACATTCAGGTCTTGAAGAGTTTTATTCATTTTCTTCACCTCTTTCATTATATTTCTCCATGTTTATTTAAGAGATATTGTCATTTCTTCTTTAAAGGTATCTCTCATCTTTATAAGTTTGTAATTAAGCTCTTTTATTTAGTTTTTTTCTTTTTTTGTACTTTGGTTGTGTTAGGATATCCATGACTGCTGTAGTAGATAGGGTAGCCCTGGCTTTTGTTGATTGTATTCTTATGCTGGCCTTTAGCCACCTGATTGTCCCAAGGTATTTCCGGTTAGTCAGACCTCCAGTGAGCAGTATTGGGCTAGAAAATGGAACTCAGGAGGCAGTGCACATCTCAGAGGTTCTGTGTGTATCCTGCAAACTGTGTAAACAGGAATGAGAGGAGCTCTAATCTGTATGATCCTGCTGCTGTGGGCTTCGTAAAGGCAAGCAGAGAGGACAGTCTTCTTCTTAAATTCTTAAACAGGAAAGAGACCTAACACCCCAAACAGGGCATTCCAGGCAGAACTAAGCATTCATGTCCATAGCTGCAAAGAAACCTAACTAGTCACTAGTCAAGAAGTAAAAACCTACCTTATATGAAAGGCATTTTGTGACAACCCACATAATGTAGTAATTTTCAATATGCTTTTCTGATAATTTTCCTTCATCCTTTCACATGTCTATCTCCATTTTAAAAATTTTTTGTGAATCATTTGAAGGAATTTAACTATTTTATAATTTTAGAGTTATCCTTTGGTTTATTTGGTAAAATGATTTCAGAGACTATTGTTGGCTGTTTTTTTACAGGCTTTTAATCATTAATATTACTTCATTGGCTAGGATTAAATATAAGAAAATTATTTTCTTTATGTTGATAAATAATTATTATCTAATTTAAAAACATGAGTAAATACTTAAGTACAATTACAAAATGTTATATTTTAATTTGATAATATTTAATATTACCTTTCCATTGGTCTACAGATATTTTTAATTTTAAATATTATCTAAATCCAGAAAACAATAGTAAACTTCTGACATAATACACAAAAGTTGGCCTCGTTCTTTGGTAAAAATAATTATAAATAAATTTTCTTTTTCAGAATCTATCCCATTTTTCACTTTTTGTTTCATTTTTAAAATTCTATTTTCTGTCTGCAATATGCATTATTTTTCTGCCACTTATATGTCCCAGCTTATTACAAGCCTCACATTCTAAGATGACTTGAATACATTCTTTAAAATGTAATTGTTTGAATGCACAACCATGCATTGATTTTTTTTACTTGAAGAAAATCAAACAACAGTAACAAAGAAAACCTAAAACCAGTCTATGGTGACTACATTTATCTAAAATCAAGCTATGACTAGTATAGAATAGGTGAACTTGTTTAAAATATTGTCACATTTCGCTGTTGCTCTTAGTACTGGTTAGACAAAATCTTTAGTTCTTCCTATCAGTAAGAACAGGTAAAAGTCAGCAGCTATGCACACCTGCTCTAGAATCAAATTATTAGAATCAAAGGCAGGATGGCTTCTTCTAAATTTTCTTAAATGTGTCAGGGGAGGAACAAAGTCATTTCATTTGCTACTATTCTCTCAACTCCTTAGCAAAATATAGAAGTTGGCAGTATTCCTACAATGTGCTTTATGGGGTTGGTGTTCTGTTAGACAAGTTTCACATGCCCACACTCACTACTTTATGCAGTTGGTGTTCTGTTAGACAGGTCTTATGTGCCTACACTCAGTTCTTTATGGAGTTGTGTTCTATCAGACAGGTCTCATGTGCCCACACTCAGTTCTTTACGGAGTTGGTGTTCTATCAGACAGGTCTCACGTGCCCACACTCAGTTCTTTATGGAGTTGGTGTTCTATCAGACAGGTCTCACTTGCCAACACTCACTTCTTTACAGAGTTATGTTCTATCAGACAGGTCTCACATGCCCACACTCAATTCTTTATGGAGTTGTGTTCTATCAGACAGGTCTCACGTGCATACACTCAGTTCTTTACGGAGTTGTGTTCTATCAGACAGGTCTTCCATACCCTGTACTCACTTCTTTGACTTTTCCATCTTTGGCAGAGGAAGATGCAGACCCATGATGTGTGATGTCTAGAGAAGTGAATTTATACAAAGAAGTCTTACTGAGTGCCAGATGGAGGTGCCTGTGCACTCTGTGTTGAGGAATATCTCAAGGTGTGTGTGTGTGTGTGTGTGTGTGTGTGTGTGTGTATAAATCCTCCATTTTCCAGAATCGAAATGAAAAACATTAACTTTATTCTTACTTGTTCAGAATATTATGGTCTATTTAGCCAACATTCATGTCCATATAAAATTAAATGAGTCTTTCCTCAAAATTCAATTTAATTTGAAAAGGAAAAATGTAAGCTAGTGGAAATGGAATATATCAGATATCATCTTAATGCCTCAAAACAAGTAGTTTAAGAAAATGTGCAATTTTCCAAATCACCTGTTTATCCATCCACTCACCCATCCATCCATCTATCCACCATCCATCCATACATCCTATTTCTTGATGCTTTCTTGATCAGAAGTCTTTGAGGAGTGCTGCCTAGTTCTTCGAATCAATACTGATTTATTGGCTTCTATTGCACATAGTAGCATAATATGATGATTATGTATATGTTGTTTGTATTCTTTGTGGGAAGCTTGGCTTTGTTTTCAGATTAATCAATGATTGCCTTTGTTCTCATTCAAAACGTTAACTATAGGTATCTCTCTCAACTATTTTCTACTTCTTTGTTTTGATAAAACAACCCTTTATGAGGGCAGAAGAGACAAAAATACTGATCTATATGTATGTTGTATATCAACCTGAAAAGATCAGATTAGCTCAAAAGTACTATAAGTTGTAGTGCTTAGGAAATATACATTTTCTGTCTTTCTCTGTGATAAGTATCTGATGCTGTAACAAGTTTAATGTAAGTATGTTAGCTTTTATCTAACATAGCCTCAATAAATCTTTAAATTTATAGAACAAATACACTCTATTGTTTCAAAGTAAGATTGTGTTAGATAAAGAACCAATCTATTTTTTAACAAATACAGTCTAGAAATGACTATACACTCATGGTCATTATATTTTCAAGAAGGTGCAAAGGAAGAGTCCTTGACCGAGAATTAACATCATACATCTAACATCAGTAGAAAATAAATCTTAAAAGAAAGAAGAAAAAACATGAAAAACATTTTTATGGCGGACATACACACACCAACCAAACAAAGTTAGGTACAAACTTGCAAGAGAATTAAAATGATTTGTTGTATAAAGATTGTAATTCAGACAATATAAAATGCTGTGTTGGGGAGCATAGTTATAAAGCATGGGGAAAACAAAGCATGTTGATTGGTCCCAACTCCAGCTTTACAAACACACAAACAGGAACACACAGGGACACACATGGACACACACACATATATGGATACACACACATGCATACACACATATGCACACATGCACAAAAAACACACACACGGAGACATACACACCAACACATACATAAACATATCAAAAATGTAGGCACACAAACCTGAGAAAATACCATTGATACATGAGCAGGACAGAGAACTTAAACACGATATACCTCTAATAGGACATAAATTGAAAGGATTATGCAAATTAGCCTTACAACGCCTGAGAAGGACTCATGAATATCAAGTGCCTCAATAAACAATAAATAAAAAAAGACAAAACAAGACAAACCACTGAGCAACAGTGTAACTTCCCTGAGCATTAGATACATTATACTGGAAGCACAAAGAAAGTAGAAAATGGGTACAATATTCAAAAACAGTTTTGCAACTTCTTAATATATAATATGATCCTATCAAATAAAACTGAGTTTCTGGTTATCATATTTAAGAAAGAAATAATTTGTCCATGACTGTTCATTAGAATGTTTACATGAAAGACTAAAACTAGCCACAACTTCCAAGTCAGTCAGCAATTAATAAACAAATTGCAGCTTATTTGAGATGTAAATAAAGAAAATATCTAAGAAAAAGATAAATTAAAAAATATTGAGTCTAATTATTACTCATACATGCCTTTACTATGTCTTACTGTAAACTGTTTACTGACAAATATAAGCAGATGCAACTTTTAAATTATCTTCTTCTATTACAGTTCTCCAATATACTTTTTTATAGTATCCTTGCAAGTAATTTTATAAAAAAAATTAAGAACATAAATTTTCATTGAATTAAATCCCACACGTTGAAATATTCTTCCAACTGGATTTCTCTCTTCTTAATGTCTTTGACATTTGAATAAGAGCACCAAACGTAAACCTATTTATTTTGCCATCTGACACAAAGTAAGTCATATAAGACATATCCTTATATGTTGAAATTCTGACCCTCAAGGTGATCTTAAATGGGAAGATAAGATGCCACCTGTATATCAAAAATAGATGTCTACTGAGATCCTAGGTACTAGCTCTTTGTCTTGGTCTTCCCAGACTCAAAAGAGTGCTAACTACATTTCTGTTTTTATAGGAGACCTTATTTGAGCCAGTTTGTTATAGTTGTCCAACTCTTACGTTATAATTATCCATCATCTTAGGTGAAAGTTCAATCTGAGACTTGAGGTTTTTTTTTGTCATTTGCTCTCTACCATGAAATGGAAGGCATTTATAAGGTTATAAAGACATTCTAATGCAAAAGCAGTCTATGACAGGCAGAGCACCTGTGCCAGCCGAGTCTAAAGGCATGAGCAGGGAGGTTGTAACACATACTAGGCAAGAAGAAAAAAAATTCAGGGTCATGAAAATCTAGACAGAAATTTGGCCAGTCACGTGACAATTACATACTGTAGTGTTTCCTCAAGACCAGGGACATAATGATAGAGCAGCAGGTGCATAGAGCCCCAGCATGAGCAAGATGAAGGAGCATGGTGGCCTTTGGTTGTTTACTGCTGATTTTCATGCTTAGTATTATATCTTTAAGCACTTGAAACCTGCTTCTCTGATCTTAAACTTGCTTGGGAAGTCATGTACTAATTTTACTTACTGAACTTTTGCTATTGGAATATATAATTAGAAGAGCTTTTCTCATGGTATTTCTACAAGGAGCACATAAACCAATACACCCATCATGTGAGAATATCTAACACTATGTTTAAGTGCATTGGTCATTGTCAATTTCAGAATTAAAGATTGAGATAGGAGCCTTTGGAGAAATTAATGGATCACTTGTAGTCCATAAATGTTTAAAGCGAGCTTCAAATGCTCTATCAAACAAGAGGTTTGTATTGACTTTATAGCAAAATCAGCCAGGTGATGTTTTCCCCGTCACAATTCACTCAATGAGTGTTGGACAGATGCACTGAGCCATTAGAGATGCATGCTAACTCAGAATTGCTAACCTGAATTCATTGCTGTTCTGGCTCCCTTTCCCTTCTGTATTCATTTGTCTCAGAGAGCAGCAAAGCAACACACCTCTTTACACAAGTTGCAAATCAATACACTACCCTTGATTCTCTCTCGATAACCTCATTTAGAATAATGCCGAAGCTTGCAACTTTTAACATGTCTTTAATCTTCTATGTCTTTCTCAAATAAAACTTTTTCTGCCCCTGGTTTTCCTAGATTGACACATACTCTGTATTGCTGTCAGTGTTTCTAGAAACATACACACAGTTGATTGTGTTTCTATGTTAAATATCAGGTCCATAGGATTTGGATCTCTAGACAAGTTTTGATTAATGTTTATCAGTTTTAGTCCATAAATTAACAAAATTATTGGTAGAATGCGTATTTCTGTGATTTTTTTCTCACTGCTCTGAAAAATATCTAATAAGAACAATATAAGGGAAGGAGGGCTTATTTTGGCTTACTGTGTATGCGGATATGGTTCATCAATGTGGAAACAGTTGAAGACAGAATCAAAAGATTTTAATTTGCATTTTGACTATAGTTGTCAAGCATAATATGAACAAGCAATGGGCATATGGGGACAATATATATTAAGTCACCAACAGTGTGTTGTGTTACTGTATCTATAAAATACTGTACTGTCCAGGTGCAACTAATTGCCATCTTAGCAACACTTAGTGTTCAGAACCATTGAGCCCCCACTTTTATTTATATCTAAAAGTAAATAGTAGATGGCTCAGTAACCAGAGTGGGAAAAGCATGAAGGCCTAGCTTCAGATTCCCAGCATCCATATAAAACACTAAGTATGGGCAGAATCAGGCAGATCCCTGGCGCTCATGAATCAACCACTCTGATCAATTGATGAGCTACAGTTTAGTGAAGAGACCACACCAAAAAGTAAGGTGGAGAGTGAGAGGCAACGATAGCCATCTTAAGCTCCATATACATGCATAGGCACACACATGGATACCTTGACTTACACATTCATGCACACACATGAACATGTATACATGCATATGGTTTACAAGAGAAAGTTGATAAATAATTAAGGTTCCAGCATGGTACTTCAAACGATTTTTACCATGGTTATCTTTTTAAAACAAATAACCAACTAATGTCACTAGTGTAAAATTCTAATAAAGAATATGCATTTTCCACTTTAAAAGATACTTGCGTTTTAGAAATAGTTCTGGAAATTCCTCAGAGGATAGCACTTATAAACCAGTTACTAGAACCTCTGAAAAGATGGTTCATAGCCAGGCAGTGGTGGCACATGCCTTTAATCATAGCACTTGGGAGGTAGAGGCAGGAAGATTTCTGAGTTCGAGGCTAGCCCGGTCTACAGAGTGAGTTCTAGGACAGCCTGCCTGTGTATATTTGTTGGGTAAAACAATTTTATCATATTATCTCCAATTTTATTTACTTTTATACATTTTGCAATATAACATTATAATGATATTCTTCACTATCTATTGGTAGTCCATATTTTCTACTAACCCTGTGCCTTATTGTGTTAATTATCTTACTTAAGGCTGATGCTACATGTGACAATTGATGATAACATATCTACTTGTACACTTGGTGTTGTATATTTTTCCAAGGAACATAATTCTAATAATGCAAATTTATGTTCACTAGATTTTAGAGAAGTTGTGTATACCTTTTGCACTTTAAAAGAATTTTCACTCATTATTTGTAAACATTTGGCATTGTCACACATGATGTAACTTGATGACTTACTGCCTATGAATCTACTATTTTCTTGAAACACTGGCTGGGAATAACACATGTTAATTGATAGTCATAGTTTCCAAAACCTTAGAACAGTGCCTCGTATGTGGAGACCCACTTCAGTATTCATTGAATCATAGTTAAATTAATGGCAATTTTATTATGTCTGTTAACTATTAATCTACTTATTTGTCTGCTAATCATCATCTATTTATCTTCTACCTCTCATACACACATTTGTATATGCATACTATCTATACATATTTAGCATATTTATAAATAAATCTTATGAAAGAAAAACAGAAAAAAGGCCCATATCCAACTGCTAGATTTTTCACATTTTCTTCTTGGATTAGGTTTTAATGGAAATATTGTTCATTTGACTTATAGTAAATTCCTCTCAGATGATTTTACCCTGAGGAGCCATGGGTGGAAGGAAGTCAAAGCTTGTTATTTGTAATATTTTTTGATCTTGGTTATGGCTTGATGGAAGATAAAGATTACTGTGTATGATATGATAATATTCAATTGAAAGGTGTATAATGTAGTAGTAATTTTCATTGGACTTTGAAGCAGTCTTTAAAATTTGGAGCAAAAATATAACAAAAGAAGAAAAATTTAAAGAACATTTACCCAGTTTTGACTTCATAGTTTTTGAAACTAAAAAGAGTCTATCCAGTTGCTGAAGTTCTTAAGCATTCTTTTGGATCTCCCAACTTTTCAGGCCAACTTTGATATTTCCTTTCTTAATGGCTGGCCTTCAGGGAAGTTGAGAACATTTCTCTTTCTTATGTATTGTGTATGTTTATTCATGGTTTATTTAAATAAAATAATCCCACACCACTTGCACTTAAGTGAGGAAATAGTTTTAGAATGTAAATGATAAGATTTCACAAGGATAAATAGATTACATACAGGTATAGGTATGTTACTTTTGTAGAATAACTTATATCTCAATGAAGTATAAATCATTTGATATTTTTATCTTAGTTAAATATAAATATTCATTTTCTTTAATTTTCAGCCAGTTATTTATTTATTTACTTACTTACTTTTTTACACTCCAGATTTTATTTCTCCCTACCCCTGTCCACCCACCGAGTGTTCCACATCTCATACCTCCTCCTCAAGTTCCTGTCTCCACGAAGATGTCCCCATCCCCCTACCCCCTACCCCCCTACCCCACCTGACCTCTAAACCTCCTGGGGCCTCTAGTCTTTTGAGGGTTAGGTGCATCATCTCTGATTGAACAAAGACCCAGCAGTCCTCTGCTGTATATGTGTTGGGGGCCTCATATCAGCTGGTGTATGCTGCCTGCTGGTGATCCAGTGTTTGAGAGATCTTGGGGGGAGGTAAACTATCTAAACAGGCTCATATCACATAAGAAAATAGAAGACGTCATTAAGAACCTCCCAACAACAACAACAACAACAACAACAACAACAACAACAACAACAAAGTAAGCCCAGAGCCAGATGGATTTAGTGGATTTAGTGCAGAATTCTACCAGAACTATTTCTTGGACTAGTTTTAAGTTCAAGTAAAATGGAGAGAACCAGTGTCTGTTTACTTTAAAGTTGTGTCAATTCTCTCAAAATAATGATACCAATGTGTATGAACCAGCATGGTATATAAGAAAATTCTTACGTATATTGACACTCTAAAAAATGCAGCTGGCTTTACTTATTTGTATTCTTAAAATGCTGTTAATTTTAATTTTCTTGTTACAAATTTCTAATTCACTGCATATGAATATGAATGATGAAATACATTCAATTAGCCATGATATTTATCTATTGATATGATGAAATTTGCCACACAAAATATAAAGGAAAAAGTATTTACTAAAATGTACAATTCAGGCAAGATAAATGACTACTAAGATTAACAACACTAAGAGTGTGAATTATGAAATTCTACTGGGCAAATGATCCCCCCTTATTAGGGGTGAGTAGCACCAAGAGCTAACTATAACATTTATCACTGCATATTAATTATCCATTGCTCATTAAAAGTGTGACTATTGGAGGTCTCTTCCTATGAATGAGGATTGAAATAAAAATACAAGGTGGGTGCACATACACAATAGATTCACTTGGGGTTGGTTGGTTGTTTTTTGTTACCTATAAGAAACACCATTAATTATATAAATATACTCATGGTTGGTCAATGGCTGGTCAGAAACTGGATCCATGGTTAAGTTCACTTGAAGAAAACACAGCATAGAAATTTGATAATGGAAATACAAAAAGTAGTAATCAAACTGGAACAAAGAAATACAGAGAATAATTACATTTTTATTTTAAATAGGAATAATTAAGACTTCTAACATCTCGTATATTTAATTATTTTTTAAGAATTTGTCTATTGTCCCATGCTATTTACTACTACAAATTCAAAATATTAAAATTTGATCTGTATGATATCATAGGAATTAAAAGTAAGAAATGAGAGGGAATGGAATTACTTGAGGTGTCCATAAATGATGGGTAATAATGACTCAATGAAAGGCAGGTGTTTTTCTAACTTATATATGTTAGTGGGTAAGCTCTGAGACAATTTACTGTTGTTTATCCAGATTAATTAATGAAATCCAGACAGAACTTAATACATTTAAAAAATAATTGACTATAGGAGCATTTTGCATTGGAATTGGGCTCCACAAATCTGCCTTTTGATTGTTGGTAATATCCTGTATTTATGTTGCCCTCTTACAAAGATAGGTTACCTTGATGAGAGATCCGTGTACATACTGATAACAATACACTGAGAAGGATACATTTAGGAATATTAATATGTACACATGTATACATGTATGCATCTAATAATAATGAGAAGTGAGATCATGAACTTGAGAGAGAGAAAAAAAGGGCTATATGGGAAGGTTTGGAGGGAAGACAAGAAGTGGGTGAATATTATGATTAAGCTCTTTTTCCTCATTTTAGAACACTTTTCCTCCTACTAGGTTGCCTTGCCAGTCTTAATAAGGGGTTATGTGCCTAGATTTATTGTTACATGTTATGCCACATTGGTTTGAAATCCCTGGGAGGCCGGTTCTTTTTTGAAGGGAAATGAAGGAGTAGTGGATCTAGGGTAGAGGGAATGTGGAGAGGAGGACTGGGAAGAGGAGGAGATGGAAATATATTTTATGAAAGAGGAATAAATAAATAAATAAATAAATAAATAAATAAATTTCAAAAAATAATATGCAATGGAAAATCACTCTCCAGAAGTTAGTTAATGCTCATCAGAATGAAAAATAAATATTGCCACTAGGTAAAAAAGATAATGAAAAATAATCCCAAAATGTAGAACAGGAAAATAATAATTACAAACTGGTAGTCACTCTCCATAATAGTAAATGTTTGTTAACATTTTCTGTTTGACATATTTTAACAGTAAAAAGAATTAAAAAAAATCACAAGTCATACATTTATTCATCCCAATATATATGTTTAGTTGATAAAAATGCAGTGATAGAGGACAACTTTAATTCTGAATTACCAAGTATGTAGTTTAACTTTAACTGCTAAAAATGATGAGCCAGTGAAATACTTCTTGTACAGAACACACTAAAACTGTCTCCCTAAAGGCCCCACAGTTGACTCATGGCACTTGCCCACACAAGATTTGTGGCTCAAGAATGCCTTTTTTTCTCATTAATTTTCCTAGTATCTCAATAATTCAAGTAAATATAAAATAAAACCCATTCTTTTGCCTTTTATTTTTACATCATCCTATGTTTGTTTCTATGAAAAATAACTGGACAGTGGCTGGGTACATACTTGGATTAATTTCATAACAACATTGACTCATCCATGCTGTAAATCTCTCTAGACATGTATGCCAATATGAAAACACATAAATATATACTTCCATGTATATGTACAGATACTAAGATTGGAATCGTATGTGGATGGATGCCAGGGTCAATTGTGGGGCTCTTAGGGTGACAGTTTTGTATGTTTGCATTGTGCTTGCTATACTGATAACACACAGGCCACTTTAACTTGGCCCAGTAGAAAGGTTAAAGATTTTGTAAAGACAGATGTAATTCTTACCACTTCTACCACTTTGGAATGGTAAGTAGTTTTGAAAACTACTTAAAATGGTGTCCCAAAGCCAACTTTTAGAATGAGATTAATAACAGGTCTGTCTGCAAAGCCTGTCAAGCTGTGGGAACTCACTCACTAAATGATATTTGTTTCTATGGACAAAACACTTGACCCACATACATAATCACACAAGCTCAAAGCTCCAACGACTTGGCTTCACATTAGAAGATTTTAAAATTTATATCCAGAGAAGGGGGAAAGGATTACCAAAGCATAATTACATTGCTTTTGTGCTTCATGTCACCTCTCTCTCTCTCTCTCTCTCTCTCTCTCTCTCTCTCTCTCTCTCTCTCTCTCCATATATATCTATATATATTTATGTATAACTTTACTTTTCCAAATTTAACACCAAGTGTAAATTGTTATTCTAGTTACAAAAATAGAATTATATGTTCAAGAAATAAAGAGTTTGAGATAGATTGTTTCTCAGTGAGTTCTTTGCATCTGGCCAGGTCTTTATACATGAGAGACTATCTCCACCAAAGAGTCAAGAACTTCTGAGTTCTTACAGATGTATATGTTTCTTCACATGTCTAAGTATAAAAGAAATTTGTCTGCCTTTGACTTTTTGCCTATCTAGAAAAATTATAGTCATGTGTCCCAATGTTTATGATTTAACTATGCTTCAGTTGCAGCTGGGTTTTAAAATCATTCCTGTGACTCTTCTTTGTAGGCTTCACTTCTGTGATTGAGACAAATGTCCCTACTAACCTCTACATTGACTTGATATTGTCCCTGCCTCTTGATAGCTTGATTAAACGTCCTTTCCCTTGGCAATCTTCTGTTTAGCTTCCAAGTGAAATGAGAGCTTATCAGGTTGCAGAGTTTTCTCAACAGCTGTCAGGCCATGCTGGTGTGCTGAGCATTTTATCTGATTTGTGTCTAGGGACAGGTTCTGACTTCAGAAATATTTCATCTCTTGACATGGTGAAGTCTTCAACTTTGCCACCAGCACTGTTGATAAACTTGTCCCACTCTTCATGTTTGCAGAGAGGTCACTGTGCACATTTTCTTCAGATATGCAAATTTTTAAATAACGTGCTTTGCTCCCATGTTTGTTTCTATTTCATTATTTTCTCCTTTCCTGTGAAATAGTTCCCACTTTCTACTTAGTTTAGTATGTTTTCCCCTAACTTTTTAATCAACTTACTTCCTATGAAAAATACACATGAACTACATAAGCTATGCATTTTATGGAACTATAGGCTGCTCTAGGTCCAAGTGTCATTGCAATATACTTCTTTTCATTGCATGTTGGAGTGGAACTGAAATCTTCAGCAGCTTCTGGCAACAAGTCAGACTGCTTTCACGGTCAAGAGCTGGTAGCTGCTGGTCATGTAGCATCCACAATCAGGAGTTCTGGCAGCTGGTCACATTGCACCCAGAGTCAGGGGCTTTGTGGCAGCTGTCCTCACTGCACACAGAGGCAAGGGATTATGGCAGCTGGTCACCAGGCACAAATAGTCAAGTGGCAGAGTGATTTGAACACAGCTGCTCAGCGAATGTTCTCCTGTGTAATATAATAGTGTTGAAGAAATCGAACTTACCCACAAATCTCATAATTTTTTGTCTTAGTGTTTACACGCATAATTCATTTTATGGCATGCCATTTTTTCCATATATATCTATATATCTGCAGTCTTTATTGGTTTTATTTTAATGAGTTGTTTTTATAGAATTTCTCTCTTCTCACACTTTTGTCCTGTTTCTGTCTCTTAATTTCCGTAGAGTCTATTTACCTAACTTGTAAGAATTATTAATTATTTTGTTATGAGTGGACAATAGGACTACTATTGTGGGCTATTGTGGGCTCACAGTACACCCTGTCGACAGAAGTGGAGATATTGGGAAATAAGCAGTCAACCATGGGCCTTGCTCCTCCCAAACAGTGTTTTCTACTCTGTCTTCATATAGATTCTGGTCATTTCCCCGTATTTTTCTATTATTTGCAAGTCAGTGTTTGTATTTTCACCCTAAAGTGATGTACATAGCTCAGCAGTTAAGAGCACCGACTGTTTTTCCAGAGGTCCTGAGTTCAATTCCCAGTAACTACATGGTGGCTCAGAACCATCTGTAATGGAATCTGATGCCCTCTTCTGGTGTGTCTGAAGACAGATACGCATATACTCATATACATAAAGTAAATAACTCTTTAAAAAAGAGAGAGATGCTTAATCTTTGAAAAAATACAGTACTTTACTCTTTGAATTTTTTCTAATATTAATGAAACAAAATAACTTTTAACCAAAAAGAAAGAAATAAAACAAACAAAAATGGGTAACTTCAAAATATCCTAGAGTGGCATTGATAATGAAATGATGCCAATCAGTCATCTAAGCTAAAAGTTCAATTAAAAAGTAAACTATCACAAAGAATAATAGTATTCCAATATTATTTTTTTATTATTGAAAGTAGACTATAATTACATTCTTTCCCCCTTTCCTTTTCCTCCCTTCACTTGCCGCTATATCCTGCTCCATGTGTTCTTTCACATTCATATGCTCTATTAAAATATAAAGAATGATTAAGTTTTTATGGGACAGAATAAACATAAATATTGTTAATGAGAAAAGTATCTGTGATATATTTTCAATTGTCTTAAAATTCCTTTATTGGAAAAAATCATGCCAGTTATTCTGATCATGGTTTCTCAATCCCCAACCAGATCCTTACCACCTATCTATACATCTAATTCCACCTATTCCTCTTCTCTCTGTCTCTCTCTGTTTCTCTCTCTCTCTTCCTCTCTCTCTCTGTCTCTCTCAAGCAAACAAACAAACAAACAAACAGGCAAATTAAAACAAACAAAAGCAAAAAACCAAATATCTAAGCAAACCAGGATTTTAAAAATGTAGAAAAGCACCAAGAAATACACATTAAACCCATAAAAACCACAACATTGAAAACAATAATAAACATATAAATGATAAGTAATATAAAAAATGCCAAGACAAAGAAATATGAGATAAATGATCTACAAAAATAGCATTGTGTTTGTTTTGTTTTGGCCATCTACCATTGGGCATGCAACTGGCGGGTAAGTGTGGTTAAACTTTCTGGGGAAACTCTATTGGAATGTACTTTTTTATTTGTAAGTGGGTTTCATTTGCGGATAGCCTTTTGTTTCAGCATGGGAGCCTGTGTCCACAGATGCAGGCCCTATGTCTGCTGCCACAGTCTTTTTGAGTCTATTAGTCTCTTTGTTCTAAAGGACACTATTTGATAATCTTCAATCATACATAGAATATATAACCAGTGGTCAGTATTTGAAAGCATATACATTACAAAGGGTAGGGAGCATGCCTTTCTTTAGTAATGTGTGCATTTTGTCTTTGTCTGCAAGCAATTCAATTATTTTTTTTTTCATAAATTAAGTAAAGCTCATTGAGTCTGACCAGCCCTAGTTTCCAGGGAACTACAATTCAATTTCATTTTTTAATTAGAGCTTAACATTGTGAATTTCTTAGCCCTGCTAAGCAACATCTAGTAACAACATAGTCATTTAATTTCTCTTATGATTCTGGAACCTACTGTGGAGAATGAATAGTATAGTTAATATATAAACATCTCACAATGTCCTGTTTCTGAAGTTTCCATTTACAAGTGCTGCCTCTCTATAACAAATTACATTCTATTTCAAATAAACCTGCTATCACAATCTGAGCTATACTTCCTCAATTAAAACATAAAATATATAATCCTTCTCCCATATGATGTGCATGTTAGTATCTAATGTCTATAAATGCATAGGAACAGAAGTTATGTTGGCAAAGACATTGCTTTTCTTAAATAGTCACACCTTAATGCAGTTTATATGTATTCCTATGGGATACATATCCCTATTCTCTACTTTAAAAAAAATATTATCTTGCAACCTCATAGGAAGAACAACAATATCAACCAGCCAGAACTCCCAAAGCTCTCAAGGACTAAACCACCAACTAAAGAGTACACAGTGGGTACCCATGGTTCCAGCTGCATGTGTAGCAGAGGATGGCCTTATCTGGCATCACTAGAAGGGGGGGGCCTTGGTCCTGTGAAGGCTTGATGACCCTGGATAGGAGAATGGTAGGCCACTGAGGCAGGAGTGGGTCAGCAGGTGGAGGAGCCCCTTCATAGAGGTAGGGGGAGGGCAGAGAGGATGGGGGCCTGTGAAGGGGAAACTGGGCAGGGGGATAACATTTGAAATGTAAATAAATAAAATAACCAATAAAAAAAGAAAAAAACTCATTAATATTTTCTATTGTGATATTCTCATGAAGAAAGAAGTGAATCACATCTATGATGTTCCAGATCCTGTCAACTTTTCTTAGCTGTTACTTGGTTCGAATTTTCTTTAGAAAACCTTCTTGAGTCTGTGTATGTGGCATAATATCTTCTTGATCCTGTACACCTAGACATTAAACTGAGTGTGATCTCTATTGAAACTCCTATCTTAATACAGACCTGGAACCAGAGACATGGGAGGGACAGCAGACTTGTGATGGACTTGCTCAGTCCCTAGGACAGTTTATTGAATAAATTGTTTAGACTGTGTCCCTAGACACTTGTGATCCTGACAATCCACCAGGTTGATTTAACAGGTAATCTTGCCATCAAAGAGAAAATCAGAAACAAGTAGAATTTTGCTCTCTTAGTGTTTAAAATAACTTTTACTATTTGAATGGAAAAAAGTTTCATGGCAATAACTGATTTCTTTTCCCTAAAGAATCATCATGCTGCCAAAAGTCAAAAGCTTTCTCCAGGGTAGGAAATGAAAACTATAACATTAATGTTCAGAAAGCTCATCTTGCTGGGAATTCTGTCAGAGGCAAAGGCAAATGCAATGAGGAGACAGGGCGCACAGGCTCAGACCCTCCCTTGCTCTATCGTGATAGAGTAAGTAGAAACAGAAAAGGTAATGCAGAGATCCTTCATAGTCTAATTCATTTTCACAACATCAAGTGAGGATGTCCACGAGCAATAATATCCTTTACCTGTTCACATCTTCTACCTCATCCTAGGCAATAGATTGAACTTATTTTGAGAAAAGGTAAAATTGATATTTTTGGTAATGCACTGTTTTAAAAGTAGAGGGAAATATGACATGTTGCAACCACAGTAGTATTTCCCTGAGTAGCAAGAGAAATATGAGAAGTCATTACACTGAGTTTAGAAGATACAAACTGATGTCGTAAACAAACATTGTTAACTTTCTTATTAGGTTTTGAGGAGCTGGAGAACTGTGTTCTCTCAGGTGTGCGGGAAGAAGAAGCAGGCAGGGCCTGGGGTGCTGGTGATGGTAGCTGAGCAGCTCCATATGACCACCTACAGACTCTTGAGGCACGTTTTTACCCATAGCAATTTTTCCTTTCCTGCCACAGGCTCCTCATCAGATAATTAGAAAAAAATGAATTCCCATTAACTATTATTTCCTTTGACCTTGTTGGTTATTTCCTGAGACTGGCAGGCAAACACTATGCCTTCTATCTTCATAAAATCCATAATGTTAAAAAAAAAAAAGAGGATGAAGATATTGTTCATTACCTGTATGCATATAATAACCTAAGATGTGGGGTTTTTTTATATAAGAAGAACTCTACTTACTATTTCAGTTATAGAAGAGAGTTAGTTTGTAAACAAAGTAAATAGGATTACTTAGTGTTCATTTTTATATCCATCCAAACGTCAGATTATTTATGTCAATACACATAAGCAGTAGCTAATTTTATGGCGGGTTTAGGAAGCTTACAGCTTCAAATATCCAAAACTGACTGCATGTCCCTGAGCAATTACAGAAACTAGAAAAGTAAAAGATGGCCATTCCCAGGTTAGCTGGGATAGCAACAGTAGAGAGAGAAATAGTAGGAAACAAGTGAACTGACCAAGGAAATGAGAAAGAGAAGCCTTTGGGGAGTGGGAGGAGGGTAGATAGAGAAGAAAGGAGAGAGTTCATGTTAGTGACACACCCTGAATTTCTCCCTATTCATCAAGGCTCTGCTTAAAGTACACACCTAATTTAAAATATTCTTAAAATATACCTTGAACAGCTAGATGTAAATTTTCAAACACTAGACAAGGAACTATGTAATCTTTCCTTTATTTTCTTTGCTGATCCAGAATATTATATAATCTTGTAGGGCGGTGAGCAGAGCACAGGCAGCCTGGTCCCAGGTCAAGCTCAGGCTTTGAACCCCAGAGACCCAGCAGGTGACTTTTGCCTGTAATGGACGACAGGGGTTTGGTCATGCCCCTTGGGCCCGGCTCCTGGCTCCTGTCGCAGCTACAGCCTCCCACAGCCACCCCCTCCCCACCCCAACACACAGAGAGGTTTGTGGCCATCAGTCACAAACTGACAGTAGGAGCAGCACCAAGCCCTCCCACATGCAAATAAGGTTTTTCCAAGCTCTCAGACCAAGCCAATGAGAAGTAACTGCCGACCCTGACCCACCCCGAAACTGTATATAGGAATCCCATCCAGAAGGGATAAAGGTGTGCGAGAAGTAATCCATTGTCAGAGAGCTTTGCTCATAAGAGCCGTAACTCTTGGAAAGTGGTCTGATCTCCGGAAATGCTGCCTTGAAGCTCCTTTGCACTCCTCACTGGATAGTCAGCCTCTCATCAGTCTAGCCTTACCCGAGTCAGCGCAGGGCAGCTTGGAGTAACCAAGACCCTGGTGGAGACAGAGGTGGAGCCAACTGCAGCAGCGGAGGCAGCAGGACTGACATTCCCTCCCTCCTTGCACTCCTTCCCGTTTGCTTGAACTCTCGCACCAGGCCGGGCCAGAGATCTCTGTGGAAAGCCTCCGGGACACAGACCCACATAATCTCAGATGAATATATGTATACCAGTCTATGAGATGTAACTCCAGTCTCCCACCTCCTGCTCCACCCTTTCTACCTGCCTACAAACACTATAAATGCTTGTCATTAAACTGTGTTTATTTCATGACAGTCTCTCCATCTATAGAATGCATGCATACCTTTCTGTTTCTTTTGAACATTCTTTGCATTATTTAAAAACCTTGCCATTTCTAGAGATGGGACAAAAGTGCATATGGCTGCTAACATGTGTCATCTCCCCTGTATTAAGTCTGAGGAATAAAATCACACCAGGAAACGGTGACAGGCAAATGCCATTTAACTTTACTGCTTCATTGAGTACTTTAATAATGAGGGATGAAAAGGAACATATTTTTGAAAGAATGGAAATTTTCTGTACAACAAATGTTGCAAGAGATGTCAAAAGATATTATTTTTAATAATCAGATTTGAGAGCCTATTATTACCTTCTCATTATCTAACAATGATGTGGCTATGGGAAGGCAAAGGTATGAAGAATAACATTTAAGGACATTTTCTTCACTCTGAAATCTACTACTAATATCAGAGTGGTCCTGACCTGGCGATCTTTGGGTCACCCCTGCTTTACTTTTGAGTGAATGGCTAACATGTGATAAAACATAAACGCCTAGGGCGACTCCTTGCTCTCTTCCTTTCCTCCCTGACATAATTCCTCTCTCCCTTCCCCTTTTTTCTCAAATTGTAAAGATACAAATTGAAAACTGTTGGTAGTTTCAGACCTCTGTAGTAAGATTCAGTCTTCAATGGCTCCACACTATCTCCCCTACAAGAGCAGAGATCACTTCTTATTAAAGTCGCTGCAATTACTGAAATAACTACGTATCACATACAGCGTTTTGAAATCACAAGTTGTGGGGTGATTTAAAAAAAAAAAAAAAGAATGGTGTGATCATCCTTGGGCACAGTTTGTGCGATTGCAGTAAATTGTCTTACCTTAATCGTCATTTTCTAGATAACAAAAAATTGAGTTTATTCTGAAACATAACAAAGCATGTAAGACTCTGCAGACCAATTTAATGTCATCTCTTCAATACAATACACAAGTAAAGGACGAATGCTTGTCTGCCAGTGCGAATAGCAATCACCAAAACATCTGTAATAAAATCTGAGCTGTGACTTCTTGTCGTTAAAAATAGCCACTTTTAAGTGACTGCATGTTATTTATATTATTTTTAGATTTTTACCTATCAAGAACTATTTAATTTACATGTATGAAAATTATCATGTAATATAGGATTTATGGTTTTTTTTTTTTTGCATTGCTAGTATGCATTTTTTTTAAATCTTTTTTTACAGTCCAGTCGTTATTCCCCTTCTTATCTACCCTCTGGCTGTTCCTCATCCCATACCTCCTTCCTCATCTCCCAACAGATGCCTCCACACCCATCTCCAGCCCCACCCCCACCCCTCCAGATCTCCCCACTCCCTGGGGCCCTAGTCGTCTCCAGGGTTAGGTACATCTTCTCTCATTGAGGTAGTCATCTGTGGTATATTTGTCGGGGGCCTCATATCAGCTGATGTATGGTGCCTGGATGGTGGCTCAGTGTCTGAGGAATCTTGGGAGTCCAGGTTAGTTGAGACTGCTGGTCTTCCTATGGGGTTACCCTCCTCCTCAGTTTCTTCCAGCTTTTCCTTAATTCAACCACAGGGGACCTCAGCTTCTGTCCATTAATTGGGTCTAACTATCTGCATCTGACTCTTTCACCTGCTTGTGGGGACTCTCATAGGCCAGCTATGCTAGGCTGAGATCCTCTTGCCTCTGCCTCCTGAGTGCTATGACTAAAGGCATGTGCCACACAGCCAATATTTAGTGTTTTGAGACAGAGACCAACATACCCCAAACTTAGTTTTGCTCTGCTGTGGAGGGTATCCGCATATTCCCACCTTTGATTACTGTATGAGATTACAGGCATGCGTCCCTGGAGCCAGCCTGGATGTGTGTTTTCAATTGATCATATTTATGTTAATATAGTCAGGTATTTACAAAACATCTTAGTGTGGTTTTTAATATTTATTTAGCTCTACAACAGAACGTTTATCAAATTGAGGCTGTTTATTTTCACAATCTATCCAGACAAGCATGTAACTCTCACAATACTAACAGAAATGTCTTATTAGAAAATGTCTTACAGCGGGGAAAACCTGCTGCTTTATAAACTTACCCTTTAGCCAATGTCTTTTTAAAGGGTGAGTGTATATAACTCAAAGGGATGAGTTGTCTTTAGCCAATGTCTTTTTAAAGGGTGAGTGTATAAGTCAAAGGGATGCGCTGTCTTCGTTGTGGCTTCTATAGTTGTGAAAACAAGGCCAACACAATCGGAGAAGAAGGCTATTTTCTGAACACAGATGGAGTCAGGACAGGATCCCAGTGCAGAAGCCTGGAGGCAGGAAGTAAGGCGGAAGTCAGAGAGGACTTCTGTTTCCTGGCTTACTTTTAGTGGCTTTCTCAGCTTGCTTCCTCGTAGCACCCAGAACTATCCGCCCACAGGTGTCACCACCCACAATTCACATCAGTTATCTATCACAAAAATATTCTAGAGGCTTTCTCACAGGCCAGTCAGGCTCATGGATTTTCTAAGGTGAGATTCCTTCTTCCAAAATGACTCCAGCAAATGTCAAGCTGAAACACAAAACTAAGACAATAACAACAACAACAACAGCAAAACAATCAAAAAATCAAAACAAAACACCAATAAAACCTTAGCAACCAGATATGCTACAGATAGAAAAATAACCAGATGTGAATCAGATGTGTGCAGTTTAATCCCCAACATGGCCACATGCTACCTTTGGTTCTTAGCCAAGCCGTCAGTGGTTACAGTACTCACAGCTACATAATGAGAATTCAAGTGATCTGAAAAGAAATCAATTAATGACGTAAAATCAGCACCTGGCTCACAGCAGATGTGTAACAGACACATCAGGTTTTATCAAGATGACTCGGAGCATGGGAACTGGGCCTGTGTTCCCGAGGGTAAGTTGAGGCCTTGTCAGAGTTTATCTGGTACTTCCTTATATGGGTATGTTCTTTTTTTTTGGGGGGGGGGGATCGAGGGGTGATTATAACAAAATGCCACAGATTGGGTTATTTAAAGAGTTGAAATTAGTTTTCTCAGAAAATTTCACATCCAATGTATTAACATGGTGTTATTTTTTTTTCCTGAGGTTTCTCCTCTTAGCTTTCAGTTGGCTCTCATTTCCATGTCCCCATAAAAGCCTTTTCATTGTCCCTAACTTATGATGATGATGATGATGATGATGATGATTATGATGATGTATATGTGTTGAATGTGGATGTATTTAGTTGCCTTTTTATGTGTGCTTGTGTACATGTGCTTTTATATGTGCGCAGGTGCCCAGGAAGGTATATATAACTGTGGAAGCAAGGGGATAAGAAGATGTTATTCCTGAGGTATCTTTCTGTACATCTTTTGAAAAATGTCTCTAAATGTTCTAAAGCTTTCCACAACGCTAAGGTGGCTGGCTAGTAAGCCTTAGGAATCAAACCGTATTCACTTCCCTAAAACTAGGACTGTGAGCCTGTGCCACTATACTTGCTTTTTCAGTTGGGTTGCAGGGACCACACTTGGGTCTTCAGACTTGTGCAGCATACACTTTGCTAACCATGCAATCTCTCCAGGTACCTTATCAGGAAGCCAGCCCTTTTGGAACAGTGTCCACACATTTGGCATTTATCAATATTATCCCCCTTGTCCAAGGTGCTACCCCCAAGGGTAGATGTATTTTACTGTGTGCTGAGGAGGAGGACTTCCATATGCGGCCTTTGAGGGAACAGTACTCAGCGGGCAGCAGCAAGTCAGTCTCTCTGTTAAACTATAGTTTTTCTGTTATACTCCTGGTTTCCATATGAGAGCTCAAAAAGCTATAGTAACTACAAATATCCCAATGTCATTCCTAATGCTGTACCAATGCTGTGAGGATATTGAAGGATGGAAGACAGAACCGCCTCCCATGGATGCTTGAAATGACTATGCATTCTAGAAATACCATGAATTTTGTGCGAGGAAAATCAAAAGATCAAGGGTAGTGTGATTCAGTTCAAAAGGGTAAGTTGGTAATTGATAGCTGTGTTGATTAGAACACAGTAGCTGAGTTCTCAGTAGTTGATAAGTACATCAGCTGCTGAATCCAACTGATACGTTCTGTTCTTGCTAGACACTGAAGAAATGAGTTATGTTAAAAAAAAAAAAAATTAACAACCAGACAACGAAAGATAAGGTGAAAGAAGACACAGAAGTATAAGAAGTAACAGAAACATTTTTCTTGTATCTTTGGATTTGAATGTTTTTGTCTGAATTTTCCCTTGGTATCTAAAAAGTATATATCCATCCCATGTCCAGATTTGACTTGTTTAAAGCAATGAATGGTGATCTATGTCAGCGGATTCTCAGGGATCAACTATATATACTATCCTCAAAAATGTAACTCCTGGGTCTGGTCTTTGCAACTCTAACTTATTATCTAACCATGTACTGGTACTACCAAGTTTTTGGCATTTGATTTTGTGGCAATTTATCTTTTACTGTAAACACCACGAAATGTGTAAGTGTGGTTCATGATATGATGTATGGGAGAAGCAACCTTGAAATGGCCCAATATATTCATGTATAAGAATGTGTCACCAAGACAAAAATCATAACATCAAAGCCTTCTAGGGAAATTCCCACTAGTCTGTCTCCACTCTTCAATAACAAGACATCAGTATAAACAAATGAGATTATTTTTAACTTGTATTTTAAAGAATGATAAGGAGAGAATGTAATACATTTAATTAAATGTTTTTATTTCTATATTTAAAAAAAACAAGCTGCCTTAACACTTACAGTTATACTGTAGCAATGTCTGTAAATGCCACAACAAAATATGTTTCCTGAGCTTCTCAGTCTCACTGTGGGAACAAGAGATCAAAATAACATCTCTGCTCAGTATGTACGTGATGGATACATATGAAACATTTATTTAATCAATCATTTATTAGTTGATAAGTACAGGGAAACATTCAGCTCTTCACCAAAAGTAGAAAATCATGTTTGCCACTTACTCTACTAGGTGTTAAGTAAGAAATTTGAAGTTACATGGATTTCTTTTCAAGTTGGTCAAAATTTGCTATTGTTAAAGGTTTTCTCCAAACACATTTTAACTGTTAGAAATAAAAACAAAGTACGATATGACTTGGTGATGCTGCATGTACTTTGAAATGTGGGTTTCTGTCTTTCAGTGAGAGGAGTGCAGCAGAGAACATATGATATAGATTTAACAAGGTGAAATCTCTGTGTGGATGGTTCCTCTCAAGTGTAAACTTGATAAGAGTTAAAATTACCTGGAAGATAGGTCTCTGAGCATGCCTATGAATATTATTCAGATTCAGGTAACTGAGCTATAAAGACCAGTCCACTCTAGGTAGAACTATTCCCTGGGCTATGATCTTTATTATAAAACAAAGAGAAAATAAGCTGAGCACATGCATTGTTCATTGCCTGCTTCTTAATTTTGGATGTTATGTGATCAGGTGCCTCAGGTTTCTACTGTGTTGCTGCAAGTTTAGCTAGTCTACTTTGGTTCCAGGCAAGTTGCACAAGCAAGTTGCATCAGCACACACCCACCCAGGAGCTTTCTGGATTTGCAAATAAAAGACACACACACACACACACACACACACACACACACACACACACACACACAGAGCAGTTAATTATAATGTGTCTTGACTAGCTCAAGGGCTGGGCAGTTCTAATCCTTCCCACCACTAGCACATATTTCCCCTCCTGTAATCCTGGTTTAAGGTCCTTTAATTCTCCATTTTATTTTTGTTGCCCTGGTTCCTTCTGGGTCACTCCCTGGTCTTTGCTCACTAGGACAATTCTGGACAGCCCTCCCTTCCAGGGCTGCATTCCTTCTCACCTACATTTCTGATGATTTTCCTTCCACAGTTCTAATCATGGCAAATCTTAGCTCCCTCTCCCTGAGAGCTTAGCCCTGGGAATATGAATCTCTAGGTCCCACCTTAGTCTACCTGCCCAGCCATTGGCTGTACAGCAATTCTTTATTGCCAAACAAATCCAGCTGGGGATGGAGAACCTCAGCCTTTGGGAGCCCAACTGAATTGAGACGGCATTAGAGCCAATTCCTACCACTACTAAGTCAATATAAGCCCTCCTCCACTAATTATTTTTTACTAGGATATTTATCACAACAATATAAAAAGTAACTAGACATCTGGTATACCAACTTGAATATGTCTCAGGAAAGCTAAGGAACTCCTTAGTGATTTGTCTAGCTACTTGGTCAGGAACATTAGTCCTAATGAAGTAATCTAAAAGTTCAGTCCGGCATGAACTTTCAATCAGCCTTGTCTCTTTTGAATGCAGAAAGAGTCCCCCTTGTCACTGGGCAAAGGATTTAGCACTGTCTGGTACAATGGCCTCTTGTGAAGTTGTTTTATTATTCATATTTTATGGAAGGCATAATTTCAAGTATATGCATGATTTTTAATAAACATGTTGGACATTTTGAATAAACATTCAATAACTGTATATAGTAGGTAGCTTCTCTTCTTGAAATAAATTACTGATTAAATCATTTAAAGTAAAAATATTGTCAGGATAAATATAATCTTGATAGTTTCATGAAAACAATGTTTACTTAGTCTTATGATTATATAATAGTCTTATATGAAGCAATAAGCCTCAAGGTTTAGAGTTAAAAATGTGAATAAGTTTTGAAAAATAGTATTTCATAGTAAAATATCAAATTATATCTGAATGAGAAAAAAGTGTGCATTTATGTACTCACAAATATGTTAATGAATTAATTTAATACCATTTTAATAATCTTAATTGGATATAAACCCATAATTAAATACCAATATATTATATTCTGAGAAACTCAATTATAGAACTACTTAAGTATATTTTTAATCATATAAATTATTTTTTGGAGAATTCATTCCCGAAAAATGTTTAAAAATTACTTTTGGTGTTTGGGTTGTTGAGACAGGGACTTATGTATCACGGGATAGGGTTGAACACTATATGTAACTGTGATAGATCTTAAACTTAATTCTTCTGTGCTATCTCCAGGTGCTGGCATTACAGCAAGTGCCAATATACATGGTTTTAAAAGATAATTTCAAATATGACATTATATAGACAATATGATAGATAGGTAGGTAGATAGGTAGGTAGGTAGATAGATAGGTAGGTAGGTAGATAGGTAGGTAGATAGATAGATAGATAGATAGATAGATA
>JADRCD010197964.1:4613-23475 GCA_019843815.1 Montemys delectorum
TTTTTTTGACATCTCTATGGATTTGTACTCCTCTATACTAGGTTAAAAGTTCTTTATTGGTAGGATTTCAGTTGAGTGACTTTTTTAAAAAAGCTATTTATCTATAGTTAAAATCTATCATGCACTATGTCTATACTGAGTTGCATTTGTTTCCTTTCTCATTTAGTCTTTCATTCAGGCCAAGTAGCAAGAGCCATGTCCTCTCTGAAAACTATGAATGTATAATAAAATGTGCTTCACAATTAATTATAATTTTTGAAAATATGTTTCTAAGATTACAGTGGATAATATATAATAATATTTTAGCAAGACTTCATGCATGTGGTATGTATCTATATCTGTTTACTCGAGTGTTTGTGAGTACACATGTGTGTCAATGCCTGTTTGTGTCTTCCTGGGTCACTATTCTTTATATTCATTGATTTAAGTTCTCTCACTAAACCAAATGTTTCCTTATTATACGTTGATTGGCATCCAGCTTGATCAAGAGATCTCTTTTATTTCTCTGTCTCTTGAGTGCTGGGATTACTGATAACTGCCATTTTCTTTTTAAATGGCTTTTGGGGATCCAGAATCCGGAACTCACGCATGGGTGGCAGGTGCTTTACCCACCCATTCTTGATTTCAACCTCAGAGTAGTATTAACAAGTATAAATATATGTCTGTTTAATATTGGCATAGTATTATTGTTAACATTATTTTTTACTAGTTTCAACATTTATTTAGAAACCCAAGTGTTAAAGGCTACAAGCTCTATTACATACATTGGCTAAAGTAAATGTTACTAGACACTTATGAAATATGATACACAAACTTTAATTTGCAATGATTATCAAGATCATATTGTATAGAATAAGCAGTATTAACTTATCAAATATTATCTTCAAATTTTGGTTAGCAATGGTTACAAAGGTTGGTAGTCAATGACAATAGCTAGATATAGTATTTTACCAAGTATGCTCTCCCTATTGAGAATTCATATTATTCCAAGCAGAAAAATGACAATTGCAGAATAGAAGTAAAGAGGTCACCATAGAAGTAATTCTACCTGAAACTGTCAATAGCTAAGAATGGAATATCAGTTTGAAAAATAAAATCAACTTTCATATGGATTGACCTCATAACAAGTGTTTGGGACATGCTGTGAATGGTCTATATAGATCAGGAAGCTTTAAGATGTGTTTAATTCATTACACATTTTCAAGATCCTATAATATATTACAAAATGATGTTAGAGTCTTATTATTGGCATGATCTAGTACTATGTTATTTAAAATTAGTAGGAATGTTATTTGTTTGTTGGTTTTTTTTAATTAGATGTTTTCTTTATTTACAGTATATCCTTTCCCAGGATCCCCTTCAGAAAAAAAAAAGAAGGAAAAAAAGAAAAGAAAAGAAACAAAAACTAAAACAAATCCCTGTGCCTGCCCCCCCTGCTCACCACCCAACCCCCTCCTGCTTACTGGCCCTGGCATTGCCCTACACTGGGGCATAGAATCTTCACAGGGCCAAGGGCCTCTCCTCCCATTGATGACCAACTAGGCCATCGTCTGCTATACATACAATGCTGGAGCCATGAGTCCCACCATGTGTACTCTTTGGTTGGTTGTTGAGTCCCTGGGAGCTCTGAGGGTACTAGTTAGTTTATATTGTTGTTCATCATAAGGGGCTGGAAACCCTTCAGCTCCTTTGGTCCTTTCTCTAACTCCTTCATTGGGGATCCTGTACTCAGTTCAATGGATGGCTATGAGACTCTACTTCTGTATTAGTCAGGTACTGTCAGAGCCTCTCAGGAGACAGATATATCAGGCTCCTGTCAACCAGGACTTGCTAGCATCCACAATAGTATCTAGTTTTGATGATTGGATATGGAAAGAATTCCCAGGTGGAGCAGTCTCTAGATTCTCCTTCCTTTAGTCTCTGCTCCATAGTTAGTCTCTACAACTTCTTCCATGATTATTTTATTCCCCATTTTAAGAAGGAACGAAGTATCACACTTTGGTCTTCTTCCTTACTGAGTTTCTTGTGGTTTATGGTTTATACTTTGTGTATTCTGATCTTCTGGGCTAATACTCACTTATCAGAGAATGTATACCATGTGTGTTCTTCTGTGATTGGGTTACCTCACTCAGGATGATATTCTCCAGATCCACCATTTCCCCAAGAATTTCATAAATTCATTATTTTTAATAGCTGAGTAGTACTCTATTGTGTAGATGTATCATATATTCTGTATCAATTCCTCTGTTGAGGGACATCTTTCCAGTTTCTGGCTATTATAAATAAGGTTGCTATGAAAATAGTGGAGCATGTGCCCTTATTACATGTTGGAGCATCTTCTAGGTATATACCCAGGAGTGGTATAGCTGGATCTTCTGGTAGTACTAGATCCAATTTCCAGAGGAACCACCAAACTGATTTTCAGAGTGGTTGTACCAGCTTGCAATCCCACCAGCAATAAAGGAGTGTTCCTCTTTCTCTACTACCTCTCCAGCATCTGCTGTCATCTGAGTTTTTTATCCTATCCATTCTGATTGGTGTGAGGTAGAATCTCAGGGTTGTTTTGATTTGCATTTTCCCTGATGACTAGGGGTATTGAACATTTCTTTAAGTGCTTCTCAGCCATTCGGTATAGAATTCCAAATAGACTGGACCAGAAAAAAAATTCCTCCTTCCATATAATAGTCAAAACACTAACGCACAAAACAAAGAAAAACTATTAAAAGCAGTGAGGGGGAGAAAGGACAACTAACATATAAAGGCAGGCCTATCAGCATTACACCAGGCTTTTCGCCAGAGACTATGAAAGCTAGAAGAGCCTGGGCAGATGTCATACACACCCTAAGAGTACACAAATGCCAGCCCAGGCTACTATACCCAGCAAAACTCTCAATCACTATAGATGGAGAAACCAAAGTATTCCATGACAAAACCAAATTTATTCAATATAGTTCCACAAATCCAGCCCTTTAAAGAGTAATAAATGGAAAACTTCAACACAGGGAGGAAAACTACATTCTACAAAAAGCAAAAAAAGTAATTTTCTAACAAAACTAAAAGAAGATAGCCACATAAACAGAATTCCAACTCTAACAAAAATAACAGGAAGCAACAATTACTTTTCCTTAATATCTATCAATATCAAATGATTCAATTCCCCATTAAAACTACATAGATTATCAGACTGGGTACGTAAACAGGGCCCAACATTTTGTTGCATACAGGAAACCCACCTCAGTGTCAAAGGCAGGCACTACCTCAGAATAAAAGAATGGAAAACAATTTTCCAAGCCAATGGTCCTAAGAAAAAATCTGGAGTAGCCATTCTAATATCGAGTAAAATCGACTTTCACCCTAAAATGATCAGAAAAGATAAGGAGGGACACTTCATATTCATCAAAGGTATGATCTACCAAGAGGAACTTTCAATTCTTAACCATTATGCTCCAAATGCAAGGGCATCTACATTTGTACAAGATATTTACTAAAATTCAAAGCAAACATTGCATCACACACAATAATAGTTGCTTCTTAGTTTTAAGACAAGAGAATATTATGTAGTCTAGGGAGACCTTAAATTCTATATATTCCTGAGGATTACACTAAAATTCTGACCATCCTACTTCTGCCAACAAAGTGCTGGAAATACAAGGATATGCCACACCTGCCAAGGTTTAGGCAGCACTTGGGTGAGTGAACTTAGGAATGTATGCTTGCTAGTCAAACTCATACCTAACACAAGAGGAAGAATTTAAAGCTCCTCTACTGAAAGACTCATCTTAACAGTAATTATGCTGTTGCAACAAAATTTTTGAAGACAACTCATCATGAAATTACAGGTTAGCTGATTTCCAATCAGGAGTTTAATTTTGTTACTTCCTTGATAAGAATAATTTCTGTATAGGGTACAAAAAGAACAAATCAATGTTAACAAATATTTATATTGTGAAATATAATGCATAAGAATACTGTAAACACAATTGAAAACAACACAGTACACTGGAAAATGCTAACTTATTTTAACATCTTTCTGTGATGAATTTGTGAATTACATTGTCTTCTGCATTACATTGTGTTACTGAATGTAATACAATCAGGGTGTGTTTATATTTGCACTTCTTAAATTTTAAGTGAAAATCAAAAACACTATTTTTTTGTAATTCCACACAAACTTTGTGATTTTTTAAATTGTATTTACTTTTTTTTTTCACTCCAGAAGTTACTCCCCTCCTGGTGTGCCCTGTGACTATTCTACATTCCATACTTTCCCCTTTCTGCCCTTCTGTTGTCTCCATGAGGATCTCTTCACCACCACCCCACCCCACCAGACCTCTCCATTCCCTGGGGCCTCCTGTCCATCCAAGGTTAGGTGCATCTTCTCTACCTGAATCCAGCCTCTGCTGTATATGTCTTGGGGGGGAGGGGATGCATATCAGCTGGTGTAAGCTGCCTGGTTGCTTGTTCAGTGTCAGATAGATTTAGGTGGTCCAGGTTAGTTGAGACTGCTAGTCCTCCTACAAGATCTCCCTCATTCTCAGCTTCTTCCAGCTTTTCACTAATTCACAGGGGTCAGTAGCTTCTGTCCATTGGTTGGATGTAAATATCTGATCTGACTCTTTCAGCTGCTTGTTAGTTATTTTGGAGGACAGTCATTATAGGTCCCTTTTTGTGAGCACTCCTTAGCCTCAGTAAGAGTGTCAGGCTTTGAGGCTTTTCCTTCAGCTGGATCCCACTTTTGCCTGTTGCTGGACTTCCTGTTCCTCAGGCTCTTCTCCATTTTTGTCCCTGCAATTCTTTCAGAGAGGAAACAATTATGGGCCAGAGTTTTTGACTGTGGGATGAGAACTCCATCTCTCACTTAATCAAGCCCTGTCTTTCTGCTGGAGGTGGGCTCTACACGTTTCCTTTTCCCACTGTAGCACATTTCATCTAAGGTCCTTCCCTTGGAGTCCTGAGAATTTCTCACCTCCCAGGTCTCTGGTACATTCTGGAGGATCCCCCTGCCTCCTACTTCCTAAGGTTGCCTGTTTGCATTCTTACTGCTGATCCTCAGGGCTTCAGTCCTTTTCCATCACCAAGTAACTGATCATGTTCCCTTCTACCCCTAACTGTCCCCTTTCCCACCCAGGTTCCTTCCTCCCCTCTCCTGTGATTGCTTTCTTCTCCCTCCCAAGAAGAATTAAGGTGTCCTCACTTGGGACCTATAGCTTGTTAAACTTTTTCAATTCTGTAGACTGTATCTTGGGTATCCTGTACTTATTTTGGCTAATATCTACTTACTAATGAGTACATACCATGCATGTCCTTTTGGGTCTGAGTTAGCTCACTCAAGATGATATTTTCTAATTCTATCCATTTGCCTGCAAAACTCAGGATATCCTAGTTCTTAATAGCTGCTTAGTATTGCATTATGGAAATAAACTACGTTTTCTGTATCAATTTTTCTGTTGTGGAAAATCTGGGTTGTTTCCAACATCTGGCTATCACAAATACAGCTGCTATGAACACAGTGGAACACACGCCCCTGTGGCATGGTGGGGCATCTTTTGGATATATTCCAAGAGTGGTATAGCTGAGTCTTCAGGCAGATCTATTTTTTATTTTCTGAGGAACCTCCAGATTGATGTCCAGAATGGTTGTACCAGTTTGCAATCCCACCAGCAATGGAGGAGTGTTCCTTTTTCTCCACATCCTCATCAACATGTGCTTCCACCTCACATTTTGATCTTAGCCGTTCGGACTGATTTTAAGTAGAATCTCAGGGTCGTTTTGATTTGCATTGCCCTGATGACTAAGGATTTTGAACATTTTTTTTCGTACTTCTCAGCCAAGTGGAAAAAGATGCTTCCTACTAAGCTTCATGCAGGGCACTAAAACATACACATACACACACACACACACACACACACACACACACACACACACACACAGAGTACAATAAATATGATAATTTAAAAGAATTCACCAATTAGTAATTCTTGCACTTTGGAATGCAGCTGTGAATACAGACTTTAAGCTAAAAGAAAGAGATTAAAAATGAACATAATAATAATAAAAAATAAATTATAAAATATACAAATTATCATGGTGGACACAAACACACACCCAGAGAAGAGAAGTGCAACTTATGCTGAGCTGATTGATGTCTTTGGAAGCAAACTTTTAAGACAGTGATTCCTAAATCTCTACATGAGATCTGTTTCTATGAATCTGGAAAACAAAGAAAATCACTGAGAATTTATGGTTATAAAATCATCCACATGAACATTTTAAAAAGTAAATACAAATACATTTTTGGAATGAAAAATACTGGAAAAAGTAATTGTGGAATTCATTAAAGAAATTTAACCTCTACGAGGCTGGCCAAATATTTAAAGGCAACACCTAAAGAAAATCAATGAGTGTGACAGTTCCATACATAAATAATAGAAGAACATTATCTAAAACAAAAGAGTAAATGCTTGAGTTAGAAAAGTGATGGAATTTCAGTACAACAGAATAGATAGATTGAGAAAAATGTATTCTGAGTTTCTGGTACTGTGCAGGAAGAAGAAAGAAATATTTTGTATTTGTATAAGATAAATATTTTTCAATAAGTAATATACTATAAAGAATGGACTAATATCAAGCTAATAAGAAAACAATATGAATGGTGAGAATTAGAAACATAAGACAGTATCGTATTTTAAATTAAAATGTCATTAATTCTCCTTTATACAAAACTTCAAATATTAAATACAAAGTTAAAATGTACATTATTTAAAAAATTGATTATTTTTATCAGTTCTAAACATAATTAATCAAATATAGAATATTAAAATTAAATAATAATGTGACAAAAAATTGGAAAATAGAAAATATCTAATACTAACATGAAAATACATAAATTCATAAGGTAAATACAGCAACACAAGGTAAAGTATAACTGTGAATATGAAAAAGTAACAGAGGCAACTGGAAATTTATATATTACTTGAAATATTTCTCCAGTGAGAGTTGCCCAGCACAAATTTGGCTGACACAGCCAAATAATAATTTAAAATTTTATTATGTTATCAACTCACTTGATGTCAACCTGATCATCGTTATTGTCTACGCAATTAGCTATTAATTAGTAAAATAAACAACTATATAAATTAAAAATAACATTTATTTGGAATGGATTTAAATAACAGGCATTCTGAACATCATCCAGGCTGTGAAATATCAAGTATAAGTAGCCTATTGACTTGTGATTGATTGGCTCTCTCTTTCTGGTTGAGTGACCTTGCCTGAAGCTAGCCTAGCAGTGAGAAGAGCTTGTCTTCCATACTTATTTTTTCTGTCTCAAAAGAAAAGTTGTAGCTCATGTTGACCTGGAACACAATGTCAGGAAATGTATCTGAGAAGAATACTTTACCACTAACTGAAATTTTACTGGTTATGTGTACAAAACTATGACATGTATTTGGAAATAAATATTGAGGACATCAATGCATGTACAGAAGACAATACCTCCAGTGTCCCTAAAACACATTAATAGAGATGCCTACAGCAGAGAAAGAAGATAGTATTAAATACTTACAAAAAGGTCAGATTCTTGCTGTTTTATTTGGTAGATTGTTGACATGGACTGTTACAGATGTCCATTATTAAATAAAGTTGAGATGAAAACTGAGGATTTGGTCCCATCGAATTGTAGGACCACATTTAAGATTTGGAATCTATTAAATTTCTACAGATGATTCCATTGAAATCACCATGACCAAAGCACCAAGGTTCAGTTTGACACAGTAAGACTTCTACCACAATTTAAACTCCATGACAGAAACAAGTAGATGTAGAAAGAACATTCTGCTAGTATAAAGAATTTTCCAGGCATTTAACACTAAATAACGATTGGAATCATGAATAATGTGAAGATACATAGCTGGGTTTAAAGTATGAAATATGGAAACAGATCTTCAAATTTTACATTGCTATATTCAAAAATAGTATTTTTATTTATCATGTTTAGTGGTTATTCAGACATTTTCCTATAAAATTTCAAAAATAGTTATAAGAATTGTAAAGAACTGTAGTTGATAAGAATAATCTGATCCTTTTACCTACACTTAAATAACAGACTAAAAGAATAAAATTCAATTAAAAAATGTTGCTCAATGCCATGAAAACTTTCTCAATCATGAACTTAATGGATCTCACTTAAGACTCTATTGTGTTGATGTGTTATGAACTATCTAGTAAAGCAGATATTTCTAGCCAAAAAGTAAAATATTGTCTGCACAGCTATACTTCGAAATATTGGGTATTTGTGCCTTAATTTTTTAAAATTAGATACTTTCTTAACAAATTAAAAAAATTTAACATTGCACAAAATCACAAGGTGTTTTGTAAAACCAAAGTGAAATATTTAGGTATATCAAATGTGACTTTAGACTATTATTTCACATCATTATTTTTTTTCTACAAGTATTCCTTAAAATACAAAGTCAAACTGCATGAGGTAATTATTTAGAAAAATCCCCAGTAGGAGATTTTAAATTTGGATTCTCTTAGGCTGGGATACGTTACATTGGCTACAATTCAATTTGTAATATTTAAGCATCAATTTGTTTTCAAATTTGAAGGCATAAAATCAAGAGATGCAATGTAGAAATAAATTTGCAATTAGTTATGTTCCCATCTGGAAATGACATAAATAAAAATGGATGACTTAAATGGCCTTTTGTATTTGCATATTTTTAAGCTAAGTAGAACCAGACCAATTTATATGACTTATATTTGAATTTGTTGTATAACCTGAGAACTTTATATTTCAGAATGCTCCATTTTAAAACAATACTAACACCATGAGACCTATTTTATTCAGATATTTTGTTACCTACTAAAGCTAAGCCATAATTTAGGAATTCAATTGGAACTCAAGTGAGCATTGTGTATATTTGCAAAGAGCTGTGCCCACCTCTTTTCAGCAACCATGATGGAGCTATTCAGTAGGTGCAGCAAAAGAACTCTACCAATAATCATTTCCATTTGCAGCTGGTTTTGTGCCAAACATCCTCAGACAAAGGGACATGGTTCATAACATTCATAGCATTTGTTAGCTTATCACACTGGAACATAATAAGCCAATTAAAAGCTGCTATTTTTTCATGATCCTCCAAAGGTATATTTATGTTGAAAATTTTGCACAAAGCATCAGAAATTACTCATTGAACACTTGTGATGAAATATCTCTATTTGCTCAAGTAACATTGAAATTATTCCAAAAAGTAAAATATTAGAGAATGAGATGAAAATCTGTAAATACATGGGAAAAGCATGGACGAGGAACATAAAAAATATCTTCAAAAAGGAAGGCTGAAGTGCCATTTGTTACAGAACTCAGATGCAAGAAACTACAGCCAATATCTTTAAATCAACTGATCAAGCCAGACTTGAAGTTTTCTATACACTCATGGTAAAATTAAATCTCAGAGGTTTCAGGAAAAAGTCATACAATTGACCAGGTCAAAACTATCAAAACGATAGTGAAAGGTACTTATAGAAAAATGAGTAGCTTCTGAATGAGGATCTGATACTTATACCATACGGGAAGGAAAAATATGTAAAATGAACAATAAGCCAAAAAAATTTAATAAAGATCAAAGTGACAGAGATAATATACAAAGTTCATTTGCCTGCTTCTGTCAAGGGAGAACCCAAAAGTCATTTTACCACTATAATAGATCTCTTCCTTACTATTCATAATAATGAGTATTACAAATAACACAAGTCATGAACTACAGCTCCTGACTTTTCTGTTATGTCCTAGATTTTGAGGAAGAAATTAATTTCATATGACTTGATTTTTTAAATTGATAGTTAAATGTTTTCATATAGAACCTTAAAACAACTTGAATATCTGATTATAAATTTACAATTTTATATAGATGCTAAACTCTTGGCATAATTTACAAATTTGTAAGGAGTGCAAATAAAATACATTTACAGTTATTGGCATGTTTCATAGAGCATCAGTTATGTGCTCTTCAGATTCCCACTTTTCTACTTGTGTGCTCTTGCTTCTACACTGCTCCTGTTCCAGCTCTTCTTCTCTCTCATTAATTGATCTAAAATTCAGAATTCATTATCTCACTGCTAGCCCAACTTGCTCAATACAAGAATTAGAAGCAGACACCACATACCAATGACTGAGGATTTTTATCTCCAATATATCAGTGCTGTTATAATTGAAAGAATAGTATCCTGTTTGCATACCTGAATACCTGAACATACCTTGTTTGTGGTGTGTGTGTGTGTGTGTGTGTGTGTGTGTGTGTGTGTGTGTGTATGTGTATGTGTCTATGTTTATGTGTCCTTTAATGTTCCAGGTTATGACTATAGGTCAGAAGAAATGCTACAAGATTTGGACCCCTCCTTTCAACCATTAGAGTTTCAGATATAGAACTGAGTTTATGAAGCTTAGTGGCAAGCACCTTTTTTCTACTTGACTATCTTACTATCTCAACTTTTTTTAAAAAAAAAATAACTAATTTTGTCATGGAATTTTAAGAAGTAGTATAAGTTTTGATTCTCATAAAAGTTTATACAGTTTTAATGTAAGTACATTCCTATCCATGGCAGCCCTACTCTTTTCTAAAAGGAAGCAGCAGAAGAGTGGATTTGGGGGAAAGGAGTGTTGGAGAGGCTGCTGGAATGTATGGAAGTAGAGGAAACTTTGGTTTGGATATATTATATGAAAGAAGATATAATAATAATAATAATAATAATAATATATTGGATACATTATATGAAAAAAGATTAAATAATAATAACCATAGAAATCGCATATATATATATATATATATCACATAGAAATTTACTTCATAGTATTATAAATTGAAGAGATTAAAATTGATAAACCCAATCAAACATTAATAGTAGGAATATGTTTTGAAGAAGCTAAGTTGGACAAATTACTATTTATATCACCTTAAGTGTTTTAAATATTTTGTTCTGAAAATTGTTAAAAATAGACTCTTCTAGAAATTTACAAAGAAAATTTATTAGTTACACAGTAACGATGTTCAGTACATACTTGTACTGAATTTTCTTGAATTTTACCATCATATAAAATAAGTACCATATCTATTCTGTGAGTAAAATATTTCTATACTTGACTAGCAAGCTCCTAGTGGTCAACATACTAGACAATCTTTGGTAAATCTACCTTTTTTGTTTTGTATAGAGTAAAATTATATAAGATTTGTCTCTCTGGTTTCTTTAGAATTTAATATCCTTTTTTAAAATCTGTGCTGTTACACATGACGAGGAGTATTTTATTTTCATTTTTAAAAGGGTATAAACTATCAAATTACATGTGTAAACCATATTGTTTATCTCAATTTTTGATGAGTATGTAGTTTGATTATATGTTCTATTTATTGTGAATAATGTTGCACTATACAATGTCATACACGTTTTTATTTGACCTACTTGAATCATTTCCTTTATCTATGAAACAGAAAATAGGATTTTTAGATTACATGACTGTTATCTTTTTTTCAGGAGCTTCTATATTACTTACAATAATAGCTACCCAAATTTTTGTTAACACAAGAACATGCACTGGGTCCCTTTTCTCCATATTTCCTAGCATTTATTATCTCTATTTGTTAATTTTTATTTTTTAAATAATCAGGTATAAGCTATGATTACTGTGGCTTTAATTTCTATTTCCCATAATTGATTATTATTGTCTACTAAGAAATTTTCATACTTGGCTCATTATAAACTTCACAAAAATTTTCAAAATGTTTTTGTTAAAATAATATATATTTCACATGAGGCCTATTCACTTGTAGCTAGTCCTCTGAAGTTTACATGTGCTTTAACATGTTAGCTTGTCATCTTGCTGATGGTCTAGTATTGTTTTTCATAAACAAGGAATTAATATTTGTGTACATTTTAGTTTAATGTTACTCTATTTGATTTCACTTTTCTACTTTGTATTATATCAATTTTCATTATGTTTTGATGTTTAGTTTTCGAAAGTTGGTGAAAAATTGTACCCTGGAGAAGAAATAAAAAAGATCACGTTCCAATAGAATAGGAAATGGCTGGTTCACCTCACTATGTGCCTTGTAAGCAAGAACTTTATTGCTCTGGTACCCTTGAGCCTATCTGTAAATCTGATGAACTCAGATTCATGCTGGATTGGTGGCTGTAGAAAATGCTTTTGCATAATTGTAGAAATAACTACAGTGTATCTCATGAGTCAGGAGAGTATCATAAGTTTTAACAAGAAGAGCATTTTTAGTTAAAATAAAGGATAATAATGGCTGATCATGTGGCTTTCTAAAAAGCTGTGTGGTTGTTAGGAAAATTTTGCAAACATATAGGTTAGTAATTTGAGATACTTGTATTTTCTATTACAAAGACAGAGAAATGCAATACTTGAAATGATTTTACAACTAGCAAATTCAGATAAAATGATATTTTCTTCCAACAATATTTATATCTTATTTTCATTTTATTTTTAAACAGAATTACTTGTGAAACTCAAAGAATAAAATAAAAACCACAAAATAGTGGTTTTCTGTGTGTTTTATTTTATTGGGATTAATTTTATTGCCCTTTTCAGGATGCTATTTGAGAAATACATTGATTTTGCTTGGTCCTTGCTTTCACATGTATGCAATATTAGGGTAATTTGAGGTTTGTTTCTGGAACCCTCCACAGCTGTTCCTCCCAATCAATCTTCATCCATTTCCTATGACCCCAGGCATAATCTCTTTCAGGGACCTCAGAGCAATCTTATTTGCTAGAACCATGTAGTCTACTTGTGCTTATTTTTACCCTAGCCCTTTCTGGTATCTCTAGGGTCCCCCAGACCTGCTTCTGCCTACCACAATCACCTACTATTTTTCTATCCCCATCCTCACCCTGCTTCCATTCCCTTTGGACTTGTGGCTTGGTCCCAGGGTATTCCTACAGACTTCTGTTGCCATCTGTGAAGCCTGATGACAATTATCACTTAGACATTTAGAGTCAGCCTCCTTCCCGTACCTGCTAGCCGATCATACACCTCTCTAACCAGGTGGATATGGAATATCTTTGAATCTGAAACCAGAGTTTCAAACAGAATTTCAGATCTAAGACAAATCAGTCTGAACCATAAAACCTGGAATACTCTCAAGACTGAAATGCATACAACCTGTGAGATTGGGGGAAGAGCAACCCAGGACCTTTTTTCATCAAAAGCAAGAAATGTGAACATCAAGAAATACTGCAAATGTCATTCATGACTTCAGTTACCTATATCATATAACAACACACATGTAAACAACCATGCCCTATGCCTCTTCCCTAAACAAACACATCTATTGTACATTTCATAGCAAAGACATTTAGCTGAGGTACAAGACAAAAAATTCAAAATAAAAATTATACTTATATCATAGTACTATAAAGAAGACAAGATCAAATGTCTAAAAACCATACAAATACCATTTAATTGGGTAATAAACTTAATTCAGGGTATAAAAATGAAAATTTTAAAAATAGAATACTACAAGTCCAAACTGAGTTCAAACTAAAAACAATCAATCAAACAAAAAAATCAACAAAGCAAAACAAAACATAACAAAAACAACAACAACAAAAAAAACAATAATAAAAAAAGGTCAACATGCCAATCTAAAAGCTTAGTCCAATATAATATGGGATAGAAAATTTCAGGCCTTGTACATAAGGTAAGAGAAATGGATCACTATTTCGAAGATAATGTTGAAAATAAACAAAATTCTAGACATAAAACATCTAGTTAATCAGGAGCACTATAAAAAGTCTTGATCTATTGTCAACTGAGGTAGAAGAAAGAGAAATAATTAACAAATCCTTGTATATCAAATATTTATTTGATTAGCTATTAATATTGATAAGAAGTTGTTAAGACCTTTGGGTTCACAGGGTTTTTCCAACTTGATATAAACTTGTTTTACCTGGGTAGAAGAATCCCCAATTTAGCAGATCCCTACATCAAATTGACCCAGGGAAGTGACTATGGGGTTTGATTGGTAATTGATATTTGGCTGCTTAGCCCACAGTGGTGGTGCTGTGACTAGACAGGGGATCCTGGATTACATGCAAAATTAAGATGAAGAAACCATGCAAAGAAAGACAACAATACTTTGCCTCTTCTGTCTTAGGTTCAGTTCCTGCCCTATGGGTCATCCTTTTTGTTTTTGTATCCATGTGGCTACCTGATTCCCTGCCTTGGCTTCCCTCAGTGATGGACTACATTTACATTGGATGAAGAAATCAGTCATTTCCTCTCAAAGCTACTTCTGTTCATTTTTTTCTTTTAATTACAGCAATAGAAATGTAAGCCTAAACAACCATCTTTAAGTGGGAAGTGGGTATGGCATAGGTTACATTTTTGGTTTCTGGCTTTATATTTAGCCCAAAAGGACATGTATGGTATGTATTCACTGATAAGTGGATATTAGCCCAAAAAGTACAGAATACCCATGATACAACCCACAGACCATACATAATCAGTTTAATAAGAGGAAGGCCCAAGTGAAGATGCTTCAATCCCACTTAGAACAGGCAACAAAACAATCACAGAGTGGCGCACGCCTTTAAACCCAGTACTTGGGAGGCAGAGGCAAGCAGATTTCTGAGTTTGAGGCCAGCCTGGTCTACAGAGTGAGTTCCAGGACAGCCAAGGCGACACAGAGAAACCCTGTCTCAAAAAACAAACAAACAAACAAACAAACAAATAAACAAACAATAACAGAAAGCAGAGGGAAGAAGAGAACTTGGTGGGAGAGGGGAAAAGGCGGAGAAAAGGGGGACAGGATCAGGTATGAGGAAGGCTGGAGAGAACCCCAGAGGACCAGGAGAATTAATGGAAATATGTAGCTGTGGGGCACATAGTAGGGTGAACCTTTAGAAAGTCCCAGAGACCTGGGATCTGAGAGACTCCCAGGACTCAGTGGGTATGACCTTAGCTGAAATGTCCAACAGTGGGGAGATAGAACCTCAAGGGACCACTTCCAGCAGATAGACCAGGCTCCCAGTGGATGGATGGAGTCACCAAGCTGCTTTTAATAATTTTACCCAGAATTGTTTTTGTCTAAAAGAAATTCAGTGATAAAAATGAAGTAGAGATTGAGGAAAGGCCATCCAGTGACTGGCCGAATTTTGGATTCATCCAGTAGATATGCACCAAACCCTGACACTATTACAAATTCCATGTTGTGCTGGCAGCCAGACAACTAACTAGCATGGCTGTCCTGAGAGTTTCTACCAGCAGCTGACTAAGACAGATACAAATACTTACAGCGACTCATTGGATGAGTTAGGTTAAGAATTGAAGGAGCTGAAGGGGATGGCAATGCCATAAGAAGACCAATATTGTGAATTAACCTGGAATCCTGGGAGCTCCCTGAGACCAAGCCACTAATTCAAAAGCAGACAGGGGCTAGTCCCAGGCCCAGGCATATATGGAGAAGAGGATCCTTTTGTATGTATGCATAAATGGGCTGACCCTAACTTACCTATACATACAAATATTTTATAGAGTATAAATATTCATCCAAACACATACATATATTTTTCATATATGAAAATATCACTCAGTATCATAATTCTTATGTGTAAAATAAAAATAAATAATTTGGAGGAGGGGTAGGTATTTGAATGATTTTGAGGGAGGAAAGGAAATAAGGAAATGTAATAATACTATAAATACTAAAAGAAAAGTTAATAAATATGAACACAAGAATGGTCATAGAATTATATAATTTTCACTGAGTTTTGGGGGAAAGAGTATTAAAACTATATTACATTTTTATGTCATTCAGTGACAGGATGCCTTCAAAGAACTGTATTAACAGACCATTTTGTTATGGCAAGAAGATAGAGTATCCTTCAACAAATTTTGCAAGTACACCTACCATCATACATGTTGTTGGGTTGTCAACTGTGAATCATCATTTGTACAGAATACATTCTTCTTTTGAGCTGTGATTTTTATTTTGGAGGATTTAGTTGACTAAAAATAGTAACTTAGAGTACCATTTTTAGAATGTATATATTGGCTAATATCCACTTCTAAGTGACTACATACCAGGCATGTCCTTTTGGTTCTCGATTTTCTCACTCAGAATGATATTCTCATGTTACATCAGTTTTCCTGCAAAATTTATGATGTCTTTATTTTTAAGAGCTGAATAGTATTTCATTGTATAGATACATCACATTTTCTTTGTCCATTCTTCAGGTGAGGGACATCTAGGTTGTTCCCAGTTTCTAGCTATTACAAATAAAGCTGCTATGAACATAGATGAACAATGATTTTGTGGGATCTTTTGGGTATATGCCCAGGAGTGGGATAGCTGGGTCTTCAGGCAGAACTAGTTCCAATTTTATGGGAAACTATTAATTGATTTCCAAAGTGGTTGTACAAGTTTGCTCTCCTGCCAGTAATGGAGGAGTGTTCCTTTTTCTCCACATCCTTGCCAGCATGTTGCAATCAATCATTTGGGTTTTTTTATCTTAGCCATTCTGACTGGGGTAAGATGGAATCTCAGATTTGTTTTGATTTTCATTTTCCTGATGACTAAGAACTTTGAACATTTCTTTAAGCCCTTCTTAGATGCCATTTTGTCCTATTGGCAGTGCCCTTTGCCTAACAGAAGCTTTTCAGTTTCACGAGGTCTCATTTATCAATTGTTAATCTTAAAGCCTGAGTCACTGCTTTTCTGTCAGGAAAATTGGGGTAAGAGGTGGGGTTCCCCTGTTGAGGTTATGAGTGAGATCTGGGATAAGGGAAGATAACTGTAACTCACATTGGGGATGTGGAACCTGAGGAGGCCACCGCCATTAACCAGGCAGGAACCTCTGTGGTACACAAACACACCCACAAATCTTACGACTCCAAATTTATCCTGTCTACAAGAAATACAGGGATGGGGGAAGGGGCAGAGCCTGAAGAGTGGCCAACAAATAACTGGCCAAATCTGAGACCCATTCCATGGGCAAGCATCAATCCCTGACACTATTAATGATACTCTGTTATGCTTGCAGACAGGAGTCTAGCTTGGCTGTCCTCTGAGAGGCTCCACCCAACACCTGACTAAGAGGGGTGCAGATCCACAGCCAAACAGTTGGTGGAGCTTCGGAACATTTATAGAAGAGTTGGGGGCCGGTTTGTGGGCTGGAAGGAGAAAGGAGCTCCTAGGAAAACCAAAAGAATCATCTAACCTGGACTCTTGAAGCTCTCAAAGACTGAAACACCAACCAAAGAGCGTACATGGTCTTGACCTCGGCCCCTTAGAACATATAGCTGATGTGCAGCTTGGTCTGCATATGGGTCCCGAGAAGCTGGAACAAGGGATATCCCAAATGTTGTTGTCTGTCTATGGGATATGTTCTTCTAGCTGGACTGCCTTGTCTGACCTCAATGGCAGAAGATGTGTCTAGCCTCATAGAGATTTAATGTGGTAGGGTGGAGATTAGGTAGGAGGGTCATCTGCTCTCTCAGAGGACAAGGGGAGAGAGGAGTGAGAGAAAGAATTGTTTTAGGGGGGTGACTGGGAGAGGGGGAAGTAAGAGGGATGTAAAGTGAATAAATAAAAATATAAAACTATTGAAAAATGTACGTCTAAGTACAAACAAGTCTCTCTGTGGATTGAATCTGGACTCCTTTACTTGCAACACAGATTTTCACACATAAACATTCAGAAATCCTGTCAGTTTCATAGGGGTCTTCTGTTCATACTCTACAGCCTCCTCTAGATTTTTTTGTCAGTTTTCCTTTTATTGTTTTCACTTTTTCACTTGAGATGAAATGATGCTTGTTTTCTCACTCAGAATTTAACTATTTATATCAGAACAGAATTTTTATATATTTTTTAAATTTTCAGTGCAATGGCAATATGAAAGGAAGCTCATACACAAACTAAGAAAATGTTGCACTAAGCCAGGCACTCTATTCTTAATTTCCATATTCCTCTTATGTTTAAGCTTTAGTCTTTTATACAAAAGATAAGTAACAACTGTTTCCTTTCTACATAACTGATTTTTATGGTTTCTTCAAAGCTATATTAAGGCTACAACATCGTAGACTCAAACTTATCAAACTTTAAATTTCACAAAAAAGTATAGAAAGTTGACCTAACATCTAACCATGATGAATGAAAAGCTGGGAAAATCCATTGCAACTTTCCTTCAAAAACATATTTGCCCACTCTGATTCACAGTATTGATTATAAACCTCATCAGGAAATTTAAAATTAATTTTCCCATAAATTTGCAGTATAAGAAAATGCATTTATCTGCATTCACAATACACCTATACATATACTGAAATAAATATTGCTACATAGTTAACAATACTTTTATTACTGTTGCAGGACTGTGAGAAATGTTTAGCAGGCATGATTAAATATTTGATGTGCAACACATTCTCAGCGGAAAACATTCTGGTCCAATAAGTTGACACCATATTCTTGAATAACGATAGCTGCCTCAAACATATAATGCTGAGTTAGGTGAAATGACTCACCAGGCAAGGGCATCAGCAGCTCAACCTGGTGACCGAGTTCATTTCATTGAACCCACACAGAAAAAGGAAAGAGTCCACTTTAACAAGCCATGCTGTGGCCTCCACAGGAATATATGGCATGTCCACACCTATGCACACAAACCCATACCTACGTACACACAAATGCATACCATCAGACCCAAAGAAGTGAATTGTAACTGTCTTAGTTAGGGTTTTACTGCTGGAAACAGACACCATGTCCAAGGCAACTCTTATAAGGGCAACATTTAATAGGTGCTGGCTTACAGGTTCAGAGATTCAGTTCATTATTATCAAGGTAAG
>JADRCD010197965.1:0-42634 GCA_019843815.1 Montemys delectorum
AAAAAAAAATGGGCTCTACAGTCATGTATTAGGTAGCTGTGGATGACAATACAGGACTTCCTGATATTTTATGCACATAAGCCTAGAGAAGGCTCTGATATTTTCTGAGATTAAAAAAACAAAAACAAGCAAGTAGAAGAACCCTGTAACACCTAGCATCTTCTGAATATACCTGACTAAAGAATCTCTTTATTAGAACTTGTATTTTACGCCCTTTCCTCCTTAAATCAGGTTCATCCTGCATATTTCAGAACCCTGCTGAGAACAACAGAGCTGACAGTGGACACTGAGAGCACAGACCCAGGAAGCATGAAGAGTGAGCTGGGTGGACATTTTGAGACATGGAGGATGCGGCTTCTTTGGAGACACAATGGATTTATATTATATCTTGAGGAAGCTACAGTGGTAGCAAGGCCACATTAACCCAAGCTGTCCACTGCGTCTCGGAGAAAGAGTCAGCTATTACATGAAGAGGTGGTGAAGGCATGTAGCTCGGAAGAACAATCAAGTAGCTCATAGCAGGCAGTGCTAGCCATAACCCTATCCATGGTCCTAGATGGTACAAGAAATCGGGCGGAGCAAGCCAGAAGAGCCTTCTTCCCTGGTTTCAGTGTCACTGCCTGCCTCCAGGTCCCTATACTTGAATTCCTGTCCTGACTTCTGTGATGGGCTGCTACCTGGAAGTGAAAGAAGAAATAAACCCTTTTCTCCCCATGTTGCTTTAGGTCGTGGTCTTTATAACAGCAAGAGCAAACTGAGACAGCTATTGTCTTTCATCTTTGAAAGGTGGTCCTAAGACCATGTTTCCAGTCACTACTCCATAACTCTCCTGCCAGTCAATTTCACGAGGAACTCTCCATACCATGTTCTCATACCATTCAACCATTTTCAACCTATTCCAAAATGGTTCTGTTCTGTCCATTCCCCTTCAGATATCGAGACTACTTCCTTAACTATCAACTTCCAACCTTTCTGATTCTATCTTCTCATGGCTACCTAGCAGATTTCATCCTTGAGTGGTCTCCTTCCTTCTTACACCCATACTCAGTCACTCTTACCTGCTTCTTAATGGTCTTCAAATATCAGTCTTAGGGTTTCTCTTTATCTCACTGCATACTTAGTCTTCAGGGATCTCACCCAATCAGAGGACACAGGCAAGTCCTCTGTTCCTGCTAACAATCTCCCAGCTAACTCTAGTGAGAACTTCCTCTGAACCAAAGAACCAAAGCACCTCTGGCTAACTTCCCATCCCATTACTCTTTGCCTTTGACATCAAGGCACTGCCCTCTTTTCCACTCAAGATTCTCACATGCTCTCCACCTGGTAGGCATAATCTCCCCTTCACTGGCAGCCATCTTTTGAGCCTTTGGCTCACTCTTTACAAGTCATCACCTTACTTAAAAGGCTTTATCTTAATCTCAGTTCACAGGCCGTGCCCATCTCCTCCATAAGCAGCCCCTTAGATACTCTTCCATTTGCCTGTCCAGCATGTACCAGCCACAAGCTCTGGTTTACTGACTGTCAGCTCTCTGGAATGTAAGCTATGGTCCAGTGATGTTGTCCTACTCAGGAGGACATTCTTGGCATGCGACAGATGCTTGATTTATACTTGGTAAGTGAAGCCCACGGAAGGGATAAGTAGACCCAGATGTCATCTCCTCGGTTCTCTTGAGACTTCCCCACTCTTCCCTCCTTTTCTCCTAAAAATCTTAACATTCAACTCAACTTCCTGCTAAGCCTATCTTGCCCTCAAGTTACTGCCTTCTCTCGTTTGGAGCCCACCTTTAATCCCAGCACTTGAGAGGCAGAGGCAGGTGGATTTCTGAGTTCGAGGCCAGCCTGGTCTACAGAGTGAGTTTCAGGACAGCCAGGGCTACACAGAGAAACCCTGTCTCAAAACAAACAAACAAACAAACAAACAAAAGTTGGAAGCAGAATTTCATACTTCTAATGTCTCATTTTATCACCTCCTAATCACTGTACAAACCTGCAAACTCTTACACTTTCAACCCTTTTATTAGCGATGAGGCTAAACCTACTTGTCAAATCTACTGGCTTTCTGTCATTTTTCAGGTTACAGGCTGACACACCTTTGAATCAGTGACGTTGGTAATTGCCATTCCCCCTTGAGAATTCTCTCATGCTTAGTTTCTAGATCATAGCGCTTAGCACTCAGTAAACCTTTGCTGAACTAAGTGTTTTTCCTTCACTTTCTAAAATAGGATCTCATATATCCCAGGCTGGCCTCACCCTCCTGGTCAGTCTCCTGAGAGCTGAGATTACAGGTATATCACCATGTCTGGCTTTGTGCATGCCAGGCAAATACTCTACCAACTGAGCCATATCTCCAGCCTACCCACCTCCTCCTTCCTTACATCCTTCTTAGTGGCCTTTACTCTTCCTACATCTTAAAAACCCGTCTTCCTCAATGTTCAGTCCTCTTCGTTTGAAGAATGCAAGACTTACAGGTGTGCACCTCATGCTCAGCCCATCACTGTTCAAGATTTAGCATTTATCAAGCACCAAGCAGTTACGTGCTTCATACATGACTTCTTTACTCTTCATTAGAATCCCGTGAGATGTTCATCAACACGGCACCAACAAGGGAGATGAGATACTGAGATGCCCAACAACTCTCCCAAGGTCCCAGGGCACAAGGTGGCAGAGCCAGATTTCAGCTCAGGCACTTCAGCTCCACAGTACACACATATAATACTCAATTGCCTATACTTACATGCCTGCTGCCTCAGCTGAAACCATTCACTTCTCTTAGCTTCAACTGCTGTGCCAACAACTCCAAGACTCTCTCTTTTTTGTTTTTTTTTCGAGACAGGGTTTCTCTGTGTAGCCCTGGCTGTCCTGGAACTCACTCTGTAGACCAAGCTGACCTCGAACTCAGAAATCTGCCTGCCTCTGCCTCCCAAGTGTTGGGATTAAAGGCGTGCGCCACCACTGCCCAGCTCCAAAAGACTCTTAATGAGCCACAGACCAATGTCCAACCAACTGTAAGACAGTTTTACTAATATTTCAACACAAAACTGCCTGCAAAGCTCCTTTTCTGCATCCCAATCCTGGCTGCCATTAGTCTACTCCACCAAACTCCCACCTCAGTGTGCTCCTCCTCCTCAAAACCTGGCTACACATCTCCATCAACAGGCTCTGCCTGTGAGTTAACCTGGAGCAGAACATTTTCCATAGTGCCAACAGAATGGTTCTTTTCAAACTTAGAGACACGTGTGTGTGCATGTGGAGGCCAGACGACACCCTCAAGTGTTATTCCTCATGCACAGTCAACCTTTCCCCCTCCTCCAGTCAGGGTTTCTCACTGGCCCGAGTCCACCTTGTGTCTAGACTAGCTGGCCAGGAAGCACCATGTACCCGTCTCTTCCACCGCAGTGCTGGGATTACATAACTGCTTTGCTCAGAACCCTTAAGTCTCCTAATTCTTCCTGTCCCCTTTGCTCGTCTATCAAATTCCCAGATTTTTTTAAAGTGGGTTCTGGAGACTGAACTTACACTGGCTTACAAGTACTCCAGTGACTTATCTCCCATGGGCTAGCCTGAGAAACTTTGATGACTTCATGTCTTCAAAAATATTAATTCATTCCTAAATATAGCATTAAAAAATACAGCATAAACAAAGTTCCATCTAGACTAGATTTCTCCTGGACCTAACTTCCCACGCCTGCCCCTCACATGTGGTAGGCATTCTTCACTCCTGTGTCTCCCTCCGGTACCCTGTCCTCTGTCCACAATGTCTTCTCTCCCCTCTCTACCTCGTAAGTCACCCTCCTGTTTTAAAGATCTGCTGGAGTGTGTTGTCTACTCTTTTAAAGATAGGGCCTTATGTAGCCAGGCTGGCCTCTTAACTGCTGTGTGGTCAAGGAGGACTTTGAACATCTAACTTTCCTGTCTCCATTTCCCAAGTCCTCGGAGTATAGGTGCACACCACCATTCCCACAGAGATATTACTTTCGCTCTGAAGCCTTGCTTGACCGCTATGGCTGAGACAGGATGCTATGGTCAAGTCTATGCCAACCCTGGGCTTAGCAATTATGAGCTTACCTGGGCCTATCCTGTGAACTGCCTTAAAATACAGGGTACTAAGAGGAAAGTAGGAATGGGGCCCTTGTCTGATGCTCTGAATGAGTGAAAGCTCTGCACAGTAAATACCTTCCAATCTTTGGGATCAAGTGTTTTCAGCATGGGGAATTCTTCTAACTGTAACTCTTCATCTTCTGATTCCTCTGACAACTCTTTCTTATCTTCCAGTTCCTGAAAAGATGTAGAAGCATTTCTGTTTCTCCTCTTAACAAATGCTTCAAACCATCTTCCCACAGGTTCAACTTGACAGACTGCAGAGGCTGTGATGAAGAACAGCAAGGCTTTAATCTACTGCATGGAACATCTATTTCAAGGCAACACGATTTTTTAGGAAGAGCAGAACAATGATGTCAGAATATAATTTTAAAACCACCAACTATAAAAATACCAGTTGCATCGTGGGTAACAAATTATCATTGGTAACGTCTTTTTATTCTAGCAGCCCCTTCCAGTTAATGTGCCACGAAGGCTGATGAGCTGAGTTCAATGCCCAGAACCCACACAAAGGTAGGAGAGGGCTGACTCCATGAACTTTTCCTTTGGCCTCTGCACATGAGGTGTGGCACTCAAAAACCCCTGCTTTTTTTTTTTTTTTTTAAGCAAAAGAAAATAATTTCGGCAGCTAATCAATATTTCCCTGATGATGTGAGAAATGAGGGTGAGGAACCAGTAATAGTAATAAAAAAAAAAAATAAAGAGCCATCAAGAAGACATAGGCTGAACACTCATGTGATCTTAATGATTAACAGTTTAGCTATTAAAATGGTTAATAATTCTAAGGATTCTCCAGCAACCATTTGTTGAAACAGACAATTTTCCAAGACAATGTTGAGGACTCATTACTGTTTCTACGTCCTAGTGACACAGGCTGGACGTAAACCCAGAATTCTAGGGCTTTAATCCAGAACTGTAAATTTCTTGAAACAGATTGAATCATTTCAGGGTGGAAACAATACCTATCTCATCCAGTCCCTAGAATATTTGAACGCAGTTTTTTTAAACTATAGACTGCTGTAGAGAAGGTAATATATAACAAAATTCAAAAATGGTAATCTGCGTCAGGGAAAACGTGAGATCATAATTTTAATTTCATAAGAAATCAAAGGGCAAATTTTTGGTGCATAATTTGTGGGCAACATTTTCTATGACCCTTCCTTTTTCACGTTTTAATTGGCTTATGATATTATATTAAGATTTCCTCCACCTAACACAGGACAAGAGTCAAACGCTAAAAAGAACCAGCAGAAAAGCGGGGGCGTGGCTTTCAAAACAGTGCCTTTGAAGCCCTTCCCTCCGGTACAGGATTACCGAGACACACAAACGCAACACGTGCCACGGGAAACATTTAAAAATCACGTTCAACAAGCCCACGGTCAGCGGCTACGGGAATTAAGGTAGATCACTAAAATGAGAGACCCGACGCTTGAAACGTTTCCCGGCGTGCTGGGCTATAAACCAAACCCCCTACAGCAGGAGGCTAAGCTGTACTTTTGACCACCCCTGGGGTACGCGAAGGGGAGCGTCCACCGGGGGCTTCCAACCGCGTGAGGAAGTTCTGGGTTCCGACACTTAAAATACACACAGCCCGGAGCAAAGGTAGAGGTGAAGGGCTTACGGGGTTTTCAAGGCTTTGTACCCCTCCCGGCACGTGGGTGCCTGCAGCGGGGTCGCTCCGCCGTGGGCGTGGGGGTGCTCTAAGGGGTCTTCCGGGGTCCAGGCAGGCTCGGTCCTCAACTGCTCCGCCCGCTCCGTGAGTCAGCAGCCCCAGAGAAGGAAGGACCCACAGGTGCACCGGCAAGACGCCCCCACCCTCCTTTCTGAGCAACCGGGGACACCTCACTGAGCAACAGGGGCTCGTCACAGTCCCGCGAGCCCCGGAGCCGGTCGCCGGGGTCAAAGCTACCCACGCAGGGGTTGCCGGGGAGAGGGCTGAGGCAGGGGTTGCCCGAGGCAGGACGGAAACCGGGCTGGGTGGGCACGTACCGGAGGTCAGAGCGTGGGTGATGGCCGTGCCCTGGCCCTCCGCGGCGCTCGGCAGGAGCAGCATGCTGGCTGGGGCTGGTCCCGCGGACGCCGCGACTCGCGTCCGGCAGCCAGGGCCCTCTGCGTCCGCACTACCCGCTCGCCGGAGCCTCGCGCCGGGGCTCTACGCCCAGGAACCGGCGCATGGAGACGACCAGGAAGCACTTCCGGGATGGGGCTTTCGCGGTGCGGCCGCCAATCCCACCCCCCACGGACTCGCGCCAAGGCGCGCGGCCGCCTACTTCCTCTAGGACTCGAAACCGGCCGGAGACCAAGGAGCCCGAAAGAACAGTTCCCAGACGCATCCGTTCCTGCGTGGAAAAGGATTTTGGTTTGGTCTGGTTTGGTTTGTTTTTTTTTGGTTTTGTTTCTCACATGAGGGCAAGACGGAGAAAATAATTCTGAAAAAGAACTTCACTCACTGTTGTCACCCAGGCCGGCCTCTTACTCGTGAAAATTCTGTCTCAATCTCCTGAGTGCTGAGGTTTCAGTCATACACTACCACCGATCTCTAGGTACCTCGTATAAGAATCATATAACTACATATCATTGTATTATTATATCAACTATAAATAATTATATGCTATATTGTAACATTGTCTCTATGTGAGTGGTGTATTCACTAGTATAATGGTCACAGAATTTATTTTTTTTAAGGCCACATAATACTATATTCACATAACCACATTACTGTTTATCCATTCGTATGTATCTTGGACTATTCTTCATTTGGCCTTTGCTAATGCAGCTATGAGTATGGCTGTACAAGTATCTCTTTGAAATCCCACTTCCAACTATTGGGCATCCGATATTCAGAAATGGAATTACTAGTTTATAGAGATTTTATTTTGGTTGTTTTCAGTTTATCGAGACCATTGCAATGTTTTACCATACCGACAGTGTAAAAAGGATCTATTTTTTTTTTCCAACATCCACTCAAACTTTATTTTCTTTTTAAAAATAATAGCGATCCATGGGTCAGGCATGGTGGTGCACACCTTCCGTCGAAGAAGCAGATACCTTTAGTTCAAGGACAGCCTGATCTGTTGCTGGATACCCAGGACCCCATAGAATCAGTCTTAAGAAGACCAACAACAGGGCCTGGAGAAACGGCTCAGCGGTTAAGAGCCCTGATTGCTTTTCCAGAGGTCCTGAGTTCAAACCCCACCAACCACCTGTAATGAGATTGGATGCCCTCTTCTGTTGTGTCTGAAGACAGCTACAGTGTACTTATATATATTAAACAAATAAATCTTAAAAAAAAAAAAAAGAACAACAACAAAAAAAGCCATCCTAAAGAGAATACAGTGCTTTTGACTTTGATTTAAATATACTTTTTTTTTTCTTTTTTCTTTTGTTTTTTCGAGACAGGGTTTCTCTGTGTAGCCCTGGCTGTCCTGGTACTCACTCTGTAGACCAGGCTGGCCTCGAATTCAGAAATGCCAGGCATTTTACAAGCACTGTTATGTAGTGCCTTCCCAGTCTTGTGAACTAGAGAGCAAATTAAGACTTAGAGATGTAATCAATTACCCGGCTGTGTGTACTATTTACTAGTGACTAAATCAAGATTTTAGATCATCAACTGAGCCAGGGTTAACCTTGGAAGTTCCTGTCCGGGTTCCTAAAAAAGACCAGACTTGTGAGGGAGCGGGGTGAGCAGACGTCCCCTCCTAACCCGCAGTCCTTCCTCCAGTCCCCAGGCGCGGCGTGAACCGGCGCCCGAGCGCGGAAGCACTTCCGGTGGGGAAGAGAAAGGGAGGACACCAGCGGAAGCGGGGAACGTGCTGTGTAATCCCCGAGACGCGGAGGCGCTTGTGGCGGCTTCTAAAATGCCGGATTACCTGGGTGCGGACCAGCGGAAAACCAAAGAAGATGAGAAGGACGACAAGCCCATCCGAGGTGAGCGGACACGGGCACGGCCTCCCAGCCGGGAGGGACCGGCGCTGGCACCGCTGAGGCGCAGGGTTGCCGCCGCCTCGGTGCCCTGTCGGCCCTCGATCTGAGCGGTGACCGGCCTGGGCCGCAGCCCTGTCTGCCTCTTGTCTGTTCCTGACTCGCTTCAAGCTCCGGATTCTTCTCCCGCTGGCTGCTGGCTGACGGTTTTTTGTTTTGTTTTGTTTTGTTTTGTTTTGTTTTCCGAATCGAACGTTTTCTATTTTACCGGGCGCTGAAGTTCTGTGTCTAGTGTAGCCTTGCGGGTCTTCCAAAAGTGGCCAGCCAGGCGGGCTTTGAGTTCTACCTCCCGGCCCTGTCCATCCCCTCCTCCCCAGTTGTAGCAGCTTGATGCTGTCACTGTGTAGCGACAGTCCTGAAACACGATGGTTCAAAACTCGAGCCAGAAGAGATAAACTCTCATATTTGCCCCTTGATTTCAGCCAAGAAATGAATTGCCAATTTATGGGTTTTTTTTCTAAGTATTTCTAATATATGTAGAAGTATATATTAGACACAAGACTTGCTTGTGTATGTCATACTGTATCTTGCTTTGTATCAGCATCTTGAATTTAGAGATTTCATGATGGCAAGTGCTGGTCTCTCTATATGCTTATTGTCCCATGTGTGGCCGTACAATAACATTTAATTATTGGTAGAGATTTCGAATGTTCCAGTTCACAAATGGCCGTGTTTACTCCCCATAGAGACTGGACTTGTTGACAGTTTTTTCATTCCGTGTATGAGATGTGGTCAACATTTGGATTTAAACTTCGCCCCCACACCTTTTTGAGTTTCATCTTCATGCTTTGTTTTAAACTTTTTTTTTTTTTTTAACCTTAAAAACTATTTTTCAGTGTTGTGGTGTCTTGCTCTTCCCTTTCTTAACAACTTCAACCTCTTCTGGCACCTGTCCTTCACTTTTTATGCCTCTTCCCCCAGAGGAAGCGTTTTTTTTATCTTCACTGACTCTGCCACATGCCTTAAAAGTGTTTTGCACCATTGAGAGTTTCAGGTACTCAGGGCCTATGGGAAAGCTTAGTCACAAAGTTTGTGTGTCATCTGTTTATACTAACCTCTAGCTTTCTCTGGATGTGATTTTTTTTGTAAAAGTATTCAGATTATTTTGGAGTTCAAGTATGACTAAAGTGTGTTGGATTTTATCTGCATCTTATATGGTCTTTACAGAAACATTGCAAAGGTAAAGTTCTCTCTGTGTTAGTTGATGAAATTAATGCTTGAGAAATTAAATGGTTTCCCTAAGGTGACCTGGCAGGTATGACTTATTTTATCTAGCCATGAGGATGCTGCAGTGTCAAGCCCCATGATCTTTTGGCCCCTGTCTTGGTTCTGTGGCATCCTTTTGACTGGCTTCGGGAGTTCCATACCGTGGATCACCTGATTTCTGGTGACTGTCATCCCACTCTGATGACAGTCTGAGCCTAGACTCACTCCATCTTCACTCATAAAACGGCAAACTTCCCATCATACTTTATGCTCTCCCTTTTTAACTCTGGGAACTTCATTGTTTCATGTCTCTTTCTGCTTATAGGCTATCCATGTTGTTCAACTCAGGCTTTCAGTTCACCTGGCCCCTCCTGCGGATAATTGTGACTGTTCACCCCTCTTGGCCAGAGTAGTCTCAGTCAGGCCTTTACTTCTTTTTTTTTTTTTTTTTTCAAGACGGGGTTTCTCTGTGTAGCCCTGGCTGTCCTGGAATTCACTCTGTAGACCAGGCTGGCCTCGAACTCAGAAATCCACCTGCCTCTGCCTCCCAGGTGCTGGGACTAAAGGCGTGCGCCACCACCGCTGCCCAGCAGGCCTTTACTTCTTCCAGCCCTCAGTTTAGCTCCTGTGCTCCTGGCTGATGGATGACTTTCCTTCTTTCCCTCAAGAGTTCTCTTCTGGGTTACTGTTCACTCAATTCTGCCTCAGAGGACGCAGTGCCAGTTTCTATCAAATCTAGCCTCATCTCTGTTCCTGGTCTTACCTCTCCTTTCTCCCCTGGGACTTAGACACTCTTCCAGTATGTGTTTCTATAGAATTTTCTCCTTTTATTTCTCTAAATATAATATCTACTTTGTCTTAAAAGCATACATTTGAGAAAACCTATTCTCTTTTCGATCTACAACCCATCTTCTTCATTGTCTCTTCTCCCTCCCTGCCTTCTTTCCTCTCTCTCTCTCCCCCTTCCTCCCTCCCTCTGTCCTTCTTTCTCTCTTCTCTCCCTCTTCCACTCCCTTCCTTCCTTCTTTCTCCTTGCCTAAACAGCTAAAAGGGCAAGCTCAGTGTTAGGAGGACCTAGATGTAAATGTTGGTGTTGGTTCTTACTAACTGGCCATGGAGTCACAGAGAAGTCACCTAATTCTCCAGTGTTTGGAAGCAGTCGTGTATGTGGGATGAAGTGTATACCCATTTGTCTCTGATTCTCCAGTGTTTGGAAGCAGTTGTGGATGTGGGATGAAGTGTGTACCCATTTGTCTCTGAGCACTGTAACTCACATGGTGACTGTTGAGCAGATGCTGGTCTCTGCTGCCCCGACTGTCTCCTGCTTACTAGGTAACCTTACTAAGCTTCTCTAGCCCAACTTTATTGCTTGTCTTGTTTGCTGCTTCTCTTTCCTTCATTGTGTCCTATAATAGTTTCTCTAGAATTTCCTTTTGGGTGATTTCCTCCATTCACATCTGGAACTGTCTCTTCTCATATGATTCTCAGTTAACCTTTTCCCTCTCTCTAGTTCATAAAGGTTTATTGTGGGAGGTGGCAAGCAGGGTAGGATCCATCCGTGGGACGGCTTTTCTTGAGGTCACTAGTAGGCTGCTCAGCTCCTCACTGCTTCCTCTTGGTACATCCCCACCTTGATGAATTTGAGCTCCATTTGTTGTTGGAGACCTTGGAAACATTTCATAAAGCCACACACCTCCTGGAGCATGTCTTCAAAGAATTTGGTGTGGTTAGTCTCTGCCTGTATTGTCGCATTGGGATGTGCTGGGTTAGAGATTCTTGAGATTACCATTAGATTCTGAAATTTATAGGACAAGTCATGGGACTTAGGTAGTTCTAGTTGTAACTGTGACTTTATTGTGGATAGATGCAAAGACAAAAGGACAGTGGTGACTTCTGGAGGAAACCAGAAATGAGACTTGCACAGATGCTCCTGACTGTCTCAACAACAAGATAGAATGGTGTAATAAATTAATTATCAGTTTGGGAAGAGTGTTGGAGACTCAGTGTCAGAACCCAGTTGTTTGTTTGTTTGTTTGTTTGTTTTTTAAACTGGGGGTTGGATAGTTAGGCAGCTTTGCGTAGCCCATACCGAAATTCCAGATTCTCAGAAGGAAAGTTGGTGTTATGCATAAGCTGTTATTTGTGCAAATAGTTTGGGTCCAGTAAGTGACTCTTAGTTTTGGAATGATCAAAATTCCCCAAATCCAAGTTTTCAGACAGCAAGCTGGCTTCCAAAGGGCAGCAGGCCAGCTAACTTTTCTTTATAGGTATAGATGCCCCAAGCTTAGGGAAACTGAAATGGATTGAGGTGTCTCTCTGCCAACTGGTTTCTCTAGTTATTATTTCTGTACACTGAGATTCCCAGGCACAAAGCCTGAGAACTGTTTGATTCTTCTGTGGCTCCCAATTTACCCTGCTGATGTGTGCACTGCAGATTCTTACTCTTGGGGCTTTTCTAGGTCTGGCTTTCTTTCCTCTTTCTTTAGTTTTTCCTTTGTTTTTTACAGTGCTAGGGATTAAACTTCCAGCTTCTTACATGCTAAGGCCAACTTTGTCTCATAACTTAGACTATTGTGAGAGTCTTGTGACCTTGGATTGGCCTCACATACTCCATTTTGTTGCTGAGCCAGTTCTTCCTAAGGTATAGTTTTGTGGGTTTTTTGAGACAAGAGTCTTTCCATGTAGCCTTGGCTGTCTTGGAACTTGCTCGGTAGGCCACGCTAAACTCAAACTCACAAAGATACTGCTTACCTCTGCCTCCCAAGTGCTGGAATTAAAGGCATGTGCCACCACGCCCAGCTGGGATACAGTTTTTTAATGTTAAGATGTGCTGTGTGGTCCTGGCACTCAAGGACTGTGTTACCAGTGCCCTAAATCTCCAATGCCATGTTCCTTTATGCTCTAACCAGACTGCTCTGGTTGCTGTTAACTAAGTGTGCTTTTCCTCGAGTTGGGACACTCCAAAAGAGCCTATCCTTTCCATAATCATCTTCCTGGATTGAAAAAATGTTTCTTTAAAATATGTATAGTTGATTTTAAAAATATCTGTTTATTGGTGCTTTGCTTGCATGTATGTATGTATGTATGTATGTATGTATAATACATGTGTACCTGGTACCTGCAGAGGCCAGAGGGTAGCATAGCATGTGCTAGAACTAGAGTTGCAGATCCTTATGAGCGACTCACCTTGGCACTCGGAATCCAGCCTTAGTGCTCCAGAAGAACAGCAGTGCTTTTAACCCCTATGACATCCTGTCATCCCCTACAGTCGAACTTTGATGTTCATAGTAAATATATTCTATAAAGTCTCGTAAATGATGAACTAACAAATACTGAACCACTGCTTGTAGAAAAAATATCTTACTTTACAGACATACACACAGTGTATAGATTCTAATGCTTCATTCTAGAAACAACTGATCCTGGTAGGTGCTTGTTTATTTTACAGAAGTGATGTTGCTGGCCCGAGGCTATCCCACTAACAGTCCAGAACTGAGATTAGTTTCTATCAGACTTGGCTGAGCTTCTTAGACTATATCCTACATTATCTCCTGCCTGACATATCACCTCTGTGTAAGAGCCTTGAGACAGTACCACGTTCTGTTCACAATCTCGAATGCCCGCAGAAGCACATGACTATTGACTTGGGGATTATAGTTAAACTTTAGTGACAGGGCAAATTCATAATGCACAGTGTACCATTAAAGAGGTAGAAACTATGAATAATTTAGAGTAGGCTTAAATAATTTATAATACCAGATAACTATTGATAATATTTAGGTAATTACCATCTAGGACTCCTTCATATTTTTAAAACAGAGTTTTTTTGTAAAGACAAATTATATGCATAGTCAATATTTTTAAGAACTGTTGTAACATGTAGTTTCTACTACTCCACTTCAGGCTCCAGGCAGATTATGCTGTGAGCACTCTGTGAGTGCACCCTCCCTCCCCGCCCCCCACCCCAACAGTACCAGCCAACTCCCAGGTTCCCTTGTATCTGAAGATGAAACACATGCGCATTAGCTTATTTTTGATATGCTTTTAGCTCAGTGGCTCGGCACTTCTAAGCCTCCCTCAGCCAACATTCCCTTACCTTCACTCCAAGCTCTCAACACCTCTAAATCTTCCTTCAGCTTAATTGCTCAGTTACCTTTAGTCTTAGCTCAACACCTCTAAATCTGCTCTCAACTTAAAAAGTTGCATTTCTAATCTCTGCCTACTACCTCAAGCCCAGTCAGGGAAGCAGTCAATGGCCACTCCGCCTGAGATCTCACATGGCTGGTGGCTCTCCCTCCAAAACATGGCAAATCCTCTTTCCTCCTACTGTATCTCTTAGCCTGACTGAGGGAACCTCGAAGTCTCACCTCTTCTGCCCAGCCATTGGCCCTAGCATCAAGAACCAATTGGGGAACAGGACCTTCAGTGTTCATATGCAGATTCCCAATCAAAGCAATAGAACCAACCCATACAAACTGTGGTCATTTTAATGGCTGCTTTGTACTTCTGGTCTTGTGTTTTTTTTCTGTGTTTTTTATTTGGGTTTCCCTGGGTAGCCTTGGCTACCAGGGAACTTGCTCTATAGACCAGGGTGGCCTTGAGCTCAGATTTTCCTGCCTCTGCCTCCCAAGTGCTGGAATTAAAGGCATTTGCCATCACTACCCAGCTGCTGCTTAGTATTTCATTGTATAAATATAGCATGATTTTTTTTAAACCAAGACCCATAGTGGGTATGTTTTATTTGTGCAGTATATAAAGTATATAAAATAGTAATCTTGTGTGTAATTCATTCTCTCTTCCCCAGTCTTACTCAGGTTTTGGAACTCTGTTACATTTTGTTTGGTTTTGTTGTTGTTGTTGTTGTTTTTGTTTTTTTCGAGACAGGGTTTCTCTGTGTAGCCCTGGCTGTCCTGGAACTCACTCTGTAGACCAGGCTGGCCTCAAACTCAGAAATCCGCCTGCCTCTGCATCCCAAGTGCTGGGATTAAAGGCGTGCGCCACAATCGCCCAGCCAACATTTTGACTTGAACAGAAAAGGTGACCGTCTTCCTTCTCAGTTGAACTTCATGTTAATTTTTGTTTCTGTTTTGTTTTAGCTCTGGATGAAGGGGATATTGCCCTGCTGAAAACTTACGTAAGTCTTTCAAATGGCTACAATGTGGCAATGTTTTGTGTTTAAACAAAACTTGTTTTTGTTTTGTCTTTTTAAACTGATTAGAAGGGACTATCAAAGAGCTTACAATAATTAAGAGGAGTTCTCTGCCCAAAGTTTCTGTGTAAATGACCACAGGATGGGTATGCAGCATGCCTAACCTTACTCCTGGTCTTTCTACAACCTCTAATAATGAGGGCTAAAATATTGAAAAATATTTAAATGTCTTGTGTAAATGTTCACTAATTAAAATGATTGTGACAAAATTAGATTTGAAATGGAAAGTGTAAGTGCTTAGAAATAGGCTACTTCGCAACTAGGCATGGTAGCTCTGCTTGTCACCCAGCACTCGGGATGGCCATGAGGCTAAGGCTAGCCAGGGCAACTTAGTAAGGTGCAGATCAACTAACTACAGGGAGAGCCCGTCAGAACATGCAGAAGTTGCTGCATTAGGAACATGTCTAAAATGGTCTCCCTCCTCTGGTCTCCCTCCCCAGGTTCTGATCAGTAAGGCTCTTCAGATTGTTCATGTTAAAAGTTGTTTGTGACATTAGCAAGCTGCTTATGTTCATATGTTCTAATTAAGCTGACCTTTATCACCTAGGGCCAGAGTACTTATTCGAGGCAGATCAAGCAGGTTGAAGATGACATTCAACAACTTCTCAAAAAAATTAATGAGCTCACCGGTACGTATTTATCCCAACTTCTGTTCTTTACATGAATTGTTCACTGTTAAATATAAAGAATTAAATATAAATTTGAAGTTAAATTATGACTTACAGATTGTAAAAGAAATTTGACCACATTTAATACTCTTTTACTACATACTCTTTTACAACTGTGTTTAGTCCTTATACAATTAAGTAACATCATCCTTTATACAAGTAATGTTTCTGCTGGTCAGAGCCTAGCTCAGTAAACTCTAATACATCAAAAATTTATATTGATTTAAAAATTCGATTTTTCTTTTTATCCAGTATGGATATTGTCTGGCTCTTGACACTTTCTTGGGAATTTAAATAGTGAAATCTCACAGTATAAGAAAACAAAACAAAGCAAAAGTCAAGTAGGCTTTACTTTTTTTGGTCTGATTGCTTTTGGGCAGTGGTTTTGGGTGGGGCTATAGGATAATGATTCTGCTTGAAGGCATTAGGCAGTGCCAGGTGGCAGCTTGATCCCAGTGATGTGCAGAAAGGTAGTACTCCTGGTATATGTGTTGTATCTAGAAACCAGGATGCTGCTAAACATCCTACAAAATGTACAGAACAGTTCTTGGAGAAGGAGTTACTCAGTCCAAATGCCAGCAGTGCTGGGGTTGAGGAAGTTAGTCTTAGGATAGTGTGTTAAGGTTTGCTGAATTGTGTCTTCATTCTCTTTGTAGGTATTAAAGAGTCTGACACTGGGTTGGCACCTCCAGCCCTCTGGGATTTGGCTGCAGACAAACAAACACTTCAGAGTGAACAACCGCTACAAGTTGCAAGGTATGCACAATGCTCATTTTGTAAGTCAAAGTTTCTGTATATATACTTTCTTTCTTTAAAGACAGAATCTCACTCCGTAGCCTAGACTGGTCTCAAACTTGTAGTGATTCTCCTGCCTCTGCCTCCCAGGTGTTGGGATTATAGGCGTGGGAAAACATACCCTGCCTACTTTTTAAACTGTAGATTAGCCAGACACCAGATGTGGTAGCACATGGTGGCCCATCCACACCTGTGATCGTAGCCCTCAGGAGGCTCACCATGTGTTTGGTGTCAGCTGCAGCTACAATTAAGACCATATCTTAAACCAAAAGACAAATGAACACCCCCACTGCCTTCCCCATGGTTAAAAATACCAAACCCCTCCCCTGTACCTGTGGAGCAGCAGGCCAGTCAGCTAAAGTAATAGTACACTTAATTTTCCTTATCACACGTGCTAGAAGCCAAATGCATCTCCGTCAGTTCTGTCAACATGCCCACTCTGGAGGCTGGGATGTATTTCTCTGTATTTGTTGCTATGGTTTATGCAATAGCTGCCCTATATGAATTATATATTCTATTTTCTATTTTTGTTAGTATATACTTGGACACGCGTGGTATTATATATTAATCTTTACCAGATCAGAGAGTGTTTTTTTGTTGTTTGTTTTTTTTTTTGTTTTTTGGGGGGTTTTTTTGTTTTTGTTTTTTGAAACAGGGTTTCTCTGTGTAGCCCTGGCTGTCCTGGAACTCACTCTGTAGACCAGGCTGGCCTCGAACTCAGAAATCCGCCTGCCTCTGCCTCCCAAGTGCTGAGACTAAAGGCGTGCGCCACCACCACCCAGCGAGAGTGAATATTTTCAGATTAAAAATCACAACAAAAATGGATTTAAAATGTGAACCCAGGGGGAAAAAATGAAAACACATATTTACTAAATTTTATATAAGATACATGGCTGTGTTACAGGGAAAATGAAAAGGAAAGCCACCTAAGACGAAAAGATTTCTGATAATGAAGGGACATGAAGAGGAAAGTCAAACTTGAGAGTTTAGTTTTTCTGGGGAAGGGTGTTATCAGAAATTGTTATGTCCTAAGGCTGAGTGGCCCCTGGGGACTGAGCAGAAGGATCTTGAGCAGTGGCCCGGTGTCTGCAGCTTTGGTCTGTACTTGTTTCCTTATTGCACTGCCTACCCTGGGAGGAGTTCACTAACGTGAACTCACTGTTAGTGGTTTGGGTTCCTTCCCCTCATGAAGCCTTTTGCTATGGTAGATGTACAAAGATAATCAACGCTGATTCAGAGGACCCAAAATACATCATCAATGTGAAGCAATTTGCCAAGTTCGTGGTGGATCTCAGTGATCAGGTGGCACCTACTGACATTGAAGAAGGGATGAGAGTTGGGTAAGTTGGCACCATGCCTTCATTGTGAATGAGAAAACAGAATGCCATAGAGTACTAAGGGTTGGTGCAACCCACGGTCCTTCCTTCTCTGTGAGCTCCTGGCTTCAGCAGCTTAGCCTTCCACTCCCACCATTTTGTCTTGCACATGGCTTGATGTGTCCCAATTAAGGACGCTCAGCTAAGGTGGAGGCGGTGCTGTGACTGAATGTCTGTAGAACACTAATAAGTCACTCCCTATACCTTTTTCTCTTCATAACTTCTGGGACCATATCTCTTTTTCTTACTTATAATTTGGTTTTAAAGATAAACACTAGTTAGAAAAAGTCCTCTGAAAACTTAAAGAGCATCTATTTTGTTTTTATTTTTACTTCCGTAGTGTGGACAGAAATAAATACCAAATTCACATTCCACTACCTCCTAAGATTGACCCAACAGTTACCATGATGCAGGTAAGAAACATGGGGAGAGGGCTGGCATGACTTTAATCTAATTGCAAACCAGGCTTAGTGGCTCTATCTGTAACACCAGCATTTGGGCTTGCTTAGGCAGAAGGACTGCCACAAATTAAAGGCAGCATGAGCGACATACTGAGGTTGAGGCGAAGTCTTTTTCAGTATTTGTCATTTATAAATGTCATAATATGTAGCAAAACAAATAGTTCTAGGACACTGGAATTAATCTCCTGACATATAATAAATAGTTCTAACTCCTTTTATATGAACATTCTTGTTACAGACTGGTTTTTATGGTATTAAGTCTCCTGTGGAGGATCTGGTCTGCTACTCAAAAGCCTGAGTATGTTGTATAATCTTTCTCTTTTAGGTGGAGGAAAAACCTGACGTCACGTACAGTGATGTTGGTGGCTGTAAGGAGCAGATTGAGAAACTGCGAGAAGTAGTTGAAACCCCTCTGCTCCATGTAAGTGGCCGAGTGTCTCATGGCAGCAGCCTTCTGTGTAGCGAGCACTAGCACTGCTTGTGTCCTCACAGCTTAGTGACAACTTGTGAGGCGGTGGAGATGGGAAAGATGGTTAAATTTCAGAAGAGAGCAAACACAGAATTGAGTGGCCAGGTGTATTACCAGACAAATCCACTACTTAGATTGGTAAAGGAAATTAGGAGTGGTAGTACTATGTAAGCATGTTACTGTTGTCATACATAGAAGAAAATGCTTGTTCCGTGGCATGAAGAGAAAAGCGGTAAGCCTTAGAGGATAGGAACATACCATACCCGAAAAGTGATTTCTTAGACACTGTAATTATTAAAGTGAAAATATGTTGTTAGGGCTGGATAATTAAAGTATCCTTAAAAGTCATTTAGATACACGGATACGGTTTTGGTCTAGATGTTATACCTTAGAATAAATGAAAGTATTTTAGATCAAGCATACAAGTTATAGATCTACATTGTTTCTATATGCTTCTTTATTTTTATTTTATATCTTTATTGTACAAAAATGGTAAGTGTGAAATTTGTGTCTCTGTCACAGCCAGAGAGGTTTGTTAACCTTGGAATCGAGCCTCCAAAGGGTGTGCTGCTGTTTGGGCCACCAGGCACAGGCAAGACACTCTGTGCTAGAGCAGTTGCAAATCGGACTGACGCTTGCTTCATTCGAGTTATTGGGTCTGAGCTCGTACAGAAATACGTCGGTGAGGTAAAGTGAATTTGTCAAAATTAAGGCATTTATTGTTCTGTGAGAGATTTGTGATATTTGCATAAAATTAAACACTAATTCCAGGAAGGGAGCCAGTGAGCTGAATGTAAAGTGAATAAGTAAAAACATTAAAATTAAATTGAAAATAGTAATTCTTAAGTAGGCTACATTTTAAATTTTTGAGCAATGTTTTCTCCCCAGAAGAATTAAATTTAGTGTAGTTTTGGTATGTCAGGTTAAAAAAAAACAAAAAAAACCAGAAATGCTGGGTAAACGAAGTTTTATCTCAGGGACAGTATTCTGTGATTTAATGAGAAAGAAAACATGGATTGTCTATGTGAGCATGAGTATCTATCTATACACACTGTCTAGCTAATATTTTTCATTTAGGTTAAAGTCTAGGGCTTTATATATTATATCTAAAACATACTGTTTAATATGCTTATGGATTACCTGAAGAGCTACCTGACTTAGTGTGTATCTTAATTTAATACTTTGATCAAAGCTTAATCAAATTCAGTATTCAGTAATTTGTCAGTTCAAATTCAGTGACAGATCAAATACTTTTGTTTCTCAAATTTTGCTGCTCTTCACTTCAGAATGTTAATTTCATACCTTCTTGTCTGAGCCTTAGTGCTGTTTAGTGCATAGTCATGAGAGTTATGTAATACTGTGTTGATGCTAGCAGTATTAATTTGTTAGTACTAATTTGTTAGCAAAACCAGGGGTGTGTTTGGTTTGGTTTTGTTTTGAGACAGAGTTTCTGTGTGTATCCCTGCCTGTCCTGGAACTCTCTGTACCAAGCCAGCCATGAACTCAGAGATCCACCTGCCTCTGCCTGTTGAGTGCTGGAATTAAAGTCATGAGCCAGACTGCCTGGCTCAAACTTCCGTATTTTAAAACAAGCTTTAGGTGATAATGGTTGAGAATGCTGTTAGAAAAGTGTTTGCAAGTGTGCAATATAGTTTATTTATTATACTTTAAGATTTTGCCAACTCTGTAATAATCAAATTTTCTTATTAGGGAGCTCGAATGGTTCGTGAGCTTTTTGAAATGGCCAGGACAAAAAAAGCCTGCCTTATTTTCTTTGATGAAATTGATGCCATTGGAGGTATGAATGATTTTATTGATATAGTTACTTTTTAGTGTGTGTGGTTAAAAGACAACCTATGGAGGTCAATTCTCTCCTATCATGTGGGTACCAGGGATCAAATTCAAGTTATCAGGCTTGGTGGCAGGCACCTTTGCCCTTGAGCCATCTCATCATCCCTGAATTATGTAGACTAGGACTGGCCTTGAACCACAGAGTTCGTACTGAAAGATATGTGTTGATTCTGCCGTCTCTGCCGTCTCTGCTGCTTTGTTAGGGTTTGATGTTTCTCAGCACTCATTGGCTTCGCGATTGTCCTGGCATTGCTTTTCTGTAGCCTCTTAGATATGCTTGTTCAAAAACTTCCTTTCAGTGTGCTCTGGGGAACTCAGTTAGCCATAAATTCTTTTTTTTTTTTTAATATATTTTTTATTTATTTTATGTGTATGAGTACACTGTAGCTGTACAGATGGCAGTGAGCCATCGTGTGTGGCTGCTGGGAACTAAACTCAGGACCTAACTCAGGACCTCTGCCGCCCCGCTCGCTCCGGCCCCGCTCACTTCGGCCCCGCTCACTTCGGCCCTGCTCACTCCGTCGTAATACACTGTAGCTGTCTTCAGACGCACCAAAAGAGGGCGTCAGATCTCATTACAGATGGTCGTGAGCCACCATGTGGTTACTGGGATCCGAACTCAGGACCTTCGGAAGAGCAGTCAGTGCTCTTACCCACTGAGCCATCTCACCAGCCCAGCCATAAATTCTTTAAAGTTGCTTTTATCATGGAAAGCTTTCTTTTTAGTTCTTCAGTCTTCATCATCATCAGTAGTAGACTCTATCTTTCAATACCATTAGAGAGGTGAGGCTGTTTAACAGATAATATGGAACATGTTTGTCTCTTAGGCCACAGAGACTCTGCAAAGCAGGCCAAGTTACCTTCTTTGAGAACAGAAAATGAAATATAGATAAGAAAAGAGTGACTGGGGCAAGGGATGATAAGAGCAAGAACAGCCAAGCTGGCTGGCTTAATTGATGACGTTGAGATTGCCTAAGGAAGAATGCATGTCGAGGAGACACAGGAATAAGAAGACAGTCAAGCTTGCAGTTCAAGTCCAGGGTCTTTTCTATGCTCTTAGGGTGGGGAGGAATGTTAAAGATCTGAATCTGATATAGACAGAGATATAGGCCAGGAGAACTGGATTCAGAGTTGAGGTGTGCCTGTTGCCTTAGTCTTGGGAGCTCCTCCGTGGTGGCTGTTCTAGTCTTCTCCTTCCAGATGTTAGGTTACAGATGCTGTTCCCCTCTATGTGCAGTGAGTAAACATGTAGTCTCAGATGCCCAATGCTAACTGCCTTCCTTAGGGTTCCTCAGTGCAGATGCTAGCCCCCTCCTCATTCCCAGTGCCCCAGGTGCTGTCACAGTCCCCATTCCCCTGTAGACCAGGTTTTCAGCTTGTTGAATGCTACCCAGATCTGATTCAGAGTTAGTTTCCACAAGCTTATTAGCAGCATTCTTTGACTAGGTCTCAGATAGTCCATGCTGGTGACACTTGTGACACTTGCTGGATTTCCCAGAATGTGGTTCATAGGGGTTCTTGCTTGGGCTGCCATGCCACCAATGTAATATAAGTAATTTTCAAATGGTATCTAGCTTCGTCAGTTGCCTTGTCTGAACACCCAGTGCCAAGGAAGGGGTTTCTCCTTGTCTCCTGCTAATGCTGTTGCTGCCCTGGGTATGGCCTTTTTTTAGCTTTTTAGAATGTCTGATAGTCTTTATTTTTATTTTAAATTATGTGTGTAGGCAAGTATGTGCATGTGTGAGTGCAGTGTCTTCAGAGGCCAGAAGAGAGCATCATATCCCCCTAGAACTGGAGTTACAGGCACCTGTGACTGGCACATAGATTATAGGAAACTGACTGGAGGGCAGGGGTACCTTCTGCAAGAGCAGTATATGCTCTGAACCCTGGAGCCATCTCTCCAACCCAGGAGGGTTTGTCTGATGCCCCGGAACTGGAGTTGCAGACAGTATGAGCCCTCTGTAAGGTCTGGAAATGTAATTGGGGTCCTCTGCAAGAACAGCAAGCTCTCTTAACTGCTGAGCCATCTCTATTCTCCTAACACCCTTTGGATAGCTGTTTTCTAGCTTTCCCCAGATTATTATTACCTGATTCAAATTATTCAACTATTGGAGACTCTAACCTCGGCAATAGCTGCCATTTGAAACTCTCCCAGCAGAAGTGTTCTTGATTAATTTGCAAAACAAATTTTCTTAAGGGGTAACTTTAATGATACTTTTTTTTAAAAAAATTAAGAAAATTTATGGCAAATTCTTTTTTTCTTCTTCTTTTCTTTTTTGTTTTTTCAAGACAGGGTTTTCTATGTAGCTTTGGCTGTCCTGGAACTCACTCTTGTACTCCAGGCCGGCTTCAAACTTAAGAGTTCTGCCTGCCTCTGCCTCCCAAGTGCTGGCATTAAAGGCGTCACCACCACTGCCTGGCTTGTGGTTCATCCTTTCTAAAGCAAAACTTTGTTGAGCTTCAAACCAGGCAAAATTCCAGCCCTGAGCAGGGGAAGTGGACACGAAGTCTCGTCCCTTCTGCAGAGGCTGTTTGCAGTTGTTGCCTGCTGGGAAAGGAGACGTCACTATTCTCCGTGGAGTGTCACTGTTTCCATCAGCCCACTCCAGGGCAGGCCTGGCCCAGGGGGACTTGGCCAGCACAAAACAAACTGTATTGTTTGTGTGCTTTTCACTTCATTTTGTTTTGCTTTGAAATATTTTGCTTTCTAATTAGCTTTATAACTTCTAAGTAGGGTGTGCACTTTGCTGTCAATGAGGGCTGTGAGCCACGGTGCGGCTTTGCGGCTTTCCAGGTCCTGTGTAGAGATGCTCTCAGTGGACACGAGCTACTTCTCTGCTGTCTTCTCAGGGGCTCGCTTTGACGATGGCGCTGGGGGCGACAATGAAGTGCAGAGAACCATGCTGGAGCTAATCAACCAGCTGGATGGTTTTGATCCTCGAGGGAACATCAAGGTGCTCATGGCCACTAACAGACCTGATACTCTGGATCCAGCCCTCATGAGGCCAGGGAGATTGGACAGAAAGATTGAGTTCAGCTTACCTGACTTAGAGGTTAGAAAAAGAACTATATTTCAGAAAAAAAATTCTTGAAGTTTTGTCTTTTTATATATTTTAATATATGTGAATTTCTTCATTTCTAGGGTCGAACGCACATCTTTAAGATTCATGCTCGCTCTATGAGTGTGGAAAGAGACATTCGATTTGAGCTGTTAGCCCGCCTGTGTCCAAACAGTACTGGTGAGTGGCAGGCAGTCCTGTTGGTTTCCCGTCAGTCGTGAGACTGCTGTAATTGACAGTGTTGTTTTCTCTCTGTCGGACAGGAGCGGAGATTAGAAGCGTCTGCACAGAAGCTGGTATGTTTGCAATCCGAGCACGGAGAAAAATTGCTACAGAGAAGGACTTCTTAGAAGCTGTAAATAAGGTCATCAAGTCTTACGCCAAGTTCAGCGCTACTCCCCGCTACATGACATACAATTGAGCCCTAGAGGCTTTGAGTGAAAGAACTTCCTGTGCTTTCCTAACTTGTTGCCACCTCACAAAAATAAAAGATTTAAAAACTGTGTCAGTGCTTCCAGATCACTGCTCCCTGTGGTGCAGTGTTAGCCAGCCAGCATTCCAGGGCCCTGTCATCTAGAGGATTGATGTATGAGCATCCTAAGCCCACCAGTAACCATGGCCCTGCTGTGCTGGCTGCTACTGCGCACCGGTCATTTCATTGTAGATCCTCACGAGGTGCAGAAAGTCCACATGTTAGGCTCCATTACCTGTTCTCCTGACCTGCTACCATCAAAACACTTCATACAGGTGTGTGGCTCATGCATCAGGATGGGGTTTGCCCATAGTAAGGGGTTTTTGAAGTAAGGTTTTGGCCAAAGTGGGTTTTGTTTGTTTATGGTATTGCACACTGAGTTTTTGAATGCTAGGCAAATACCCTACCACTGAACAACATACCCCAGCATGGGCCGAGTGGCTTTTAAAGTTAAAGAAGCATTTAATACATTGTCTGTTCCCATTTGACCAATTCCAGATCAGTCTAGACTTGGTGATTTTAGTGAACAGTGGAATCTCAGCAGGTGAAGAAGGCTAAGTGTGAGGTTGTAGAAAATTCAGAACTCGGTAAATTTAGAGAAAAATTACTTCCTTAGTGGTAAAACTGATTAAACTCACCTGTAGTGAGTTACTTTTAATTAGTTAAATTTATTTATTTTGAGGCAGGGTCTCTCTAGGAGTCCTGGCTGACTTGGAACTCACTATGTAGAGCAGGCTGGTCTTGAACTCAGATCTATCTGCCTTTGTTTCTGCCTCCCAAGTGCTAGGATTAAAGGCATATGCCTACTAGTGTTGAGTGTAATTTTAAAAACCTCACTGGAGAGATAGTTCAGCAGTTGAGAGCACTGACTGCTCTTCCGGAGGTCCTGAGTTAAGTTCCCAGCACCCACATGGTGGCTCACAACCATCTGTAATGGTATCCAAAGTCCTCTTCTGGTGTGTCCGAAGAGAGTGACGTGTACTCATACATAAAAAAAATTTCTTAAAAAAATAAGTAAATAAATCCCTTTCATCTTTGCCCAGGACCACACCAAACACCTTTGTCCTCCCGGCTTAGCTCCAAGAATGGCTGCGTTCCTACGCTTTGGCCAGTCAATCTGGCTTCCTTCTTTGTTCCTCCAGGCTAGCTCCAGTTGCTGGGCGCAGAACGTGCCCTAATGTTATCAGCTAGCCTATATCAGCCATCCAATAGTAGGGGAGGCCACCGGTTCTAGCTATCCAAAGACCTCACATGATAGTTGCATGCTTGTTTCAAAGCTCCGTCAAAAGGGCCTCTTTCTTTCTCTGTGTCTCCTCCTCTCTTCCTCCTGGGACCCAGAAGTCTCACCCTTACCCTTGGCCCAGCAATTGGCTCCCACCTTCTTTATTGATCAAATCAAGAACAAATTAGGGAACCGGACTTTAGTATCAGCCCCTACCCCTACACACTTGAATTATTTTTAAAACAAAGGTGTTTTTGAAAACAAGTCTCCTTAAAATTATTTCTTGTATAACTACCACCAAACCATTTGTGGGGGGATGAGGCGGTGGGGGATGAACCTTGAGCTGTGTACCCTGTTTTGACTTCAATAAGATATAGTTCTCTCCCATGGATTCTCCAAATCTGCCTACTACTTTCATACCCAGCTGTCTTAGTCAGGGTTTCTATTCCTGCACAAACATCATGACCAAGAAGCAAATTGGGGAGGAAAGGGTTTATTCAGCTTACTTCCACATGGCTATTGATCACCAGAGGAAGTCAGGACTGGAACTCAAGCAGGTCAGGAAGCAGGAGCTGACGCAGAGGCCATGAAGAGATGTTCCTTGCTGGCTTGCTTCTCTTGGCTTGCTCAGCCTGCTCTCTTATAGAACCCAAGACTTCCAGCCCAGGGATGGCACCACCCCTTTGATCACTAATTGAGAAAATGCCCCACAGCTGGATCTCATGGAGGCATTTCCCCAACTGAAGCTCACTTCTCTGTGATAACTCCAGCCTGTGTCAAGTTGACACACAAAACTAGCTAGTACACCAGCTTTTAAAAAACATGGATTTTTATGGGCTAGATTGGGGTCATCATGTTTACACAGCAAATTCTTTATGAGATGAACTGTCTCTACAGCCCTCAAATCTTACTCTCCTCAATATTGACAATAAACACAATAAACAGCACAAAAAAGCACAATAAACAGTATTTTTATTGAAGTATAATATTCACAAATAAATTGCTAAATACCAAGGGACTGTGTACATTTTTAAGTCAGAAGAAAAAGGAGACCAGAGAAAAGTTGCTGTGTTACATTGAAAAATGAAGCTTAGAGTTTTCAAGTAGAAAGAGCCTTTCATTTGTAAAATACAGTGATTTTTTTTTTATTAGAAAAAGTATTTTTCTAACCCTGCTCTAGTCTTGCTTGAGGTATAAAATAGAACAAACCATTATGAAGTTACACTCACAGGAGTGTAAATTCAGGTCGGTGGCTGCAGAAGAGTGTCATTAAAGTGTTCAACCTTGTTCCGTCTGAGTCAGTACACAGCCCTGGTGCAGTGCTAACTTCTGAGAGTTTTGCTGGTGGGTTTGAGGAGTTTCTTATAGTTGGCTATAAATTTGGAGAATTAGATAATACATTATCAGTTCTCAACCTTTTATCTCAAAACATTGTCAAGAATCTCAATATACTGAATCCTAGAAAAGTATTCCTGAAACACTTAAAAAAAAAAAAAAAAGCAGCTTTTTGCACTCATAGAAGCATACAGGCTCAAGAAAGTTGTTTGATTTTAAAGCTTAAATTGATTTACTCTCTTTAATGGATAGGCAATGGTTAAGGCCTTTCCCATCTATCACAGACCCTTCCTTCTTTGGTCCCCACATAAGGGCACCCTACCACCACCACCATTGAATAGAAAGCACAATTTCTATCATTCCAGGAAAGATTCTCTGGTTGCTACCCTTTGTGCACACAACAATCTGGGCTCATTTCCTCAAAATTCTCACTTGCTGGTAGGTGCCTCCTTTTTCTACTACACGGGGTGAGATTGTGTGGAATGGACAGTTAGACACCAAAAGCTACAAAATGAGCTGCTCCCAGACCTTGAACAGGGTCCGCACTGTTAATTATTTTCTGGATTTCACTCCAGAGGCTGTTGGCCACTGGGATCCCACCATCAACTGCTAGTAGGATTATACAGATTTGTGAAGGGTACTATATAGGATTTGAGAGCAAGGATTTCTTTATGAGACTTTCTTGAGAACAACTTTCCTGTACTGCCATGAAACAAAGCTGGCTTAAGTCTTAAGTCCTATATCTGTCATCGATAATGCCATTGACTTTTCACTCTGTGTCTGTGTGTGTGTGTGTGTGTGCGCGCTAACGTGGAGGCTCAAAGACCCCTAGAGGAAATTGGTACTTTCAGCATATTGGTCCTGGGGAATTGGACTTCAGTCATCAGGTTTGGCTTAGACCTACCCATTGAGCCAACTTGCCAGCCTTATAATATGGTTTGAGTAAGGGTGGAAAAGCATAGTAAGATATGAAATAGTGATTTTTAAGGTCCACAGAGAAGCAGGCTTATACACTGACTTTCTGCAAGAAAGGGAAGAGTTAAGATTAAAAAAATAGCCAAGAAAATTTCCACGTGAAATAATTCTGAATTTTGGATGTATTTACATATAGATGGAGTATTAAACATTTAACATTTTCAGATACATAATAAAACAAAGATAAATTTTTCAACCCTGTGAAACAAGTGGTTTTTTTTATGTACATGATAGGATTCTACTTTTAAAAAAAGTTTAAAATGGAAGAATTTGAACAAAATATAAGCAGGTAAGATGTAGAATAAATGTCCTTTGGTGACATGTTTATTGGCCAATAGGACTTGAAACTGTTGCTAAGGAATACACAGTTCAGTGTTTTCCTAATATTGTTTAAAGCTTTAAATTCTACTTAAATGCCCAAAATGAGGCCCTCTTACCAAGACTTCTATGAGTTTAAGTCTGTACCTATGCGCTCTTTCAGAAGGCAGTCTGTCAGAATGCAGATGTATCTGGTTTTGTGCATGATGCCTGCAAAGAAATGCCTGGATGTGAATCTGTTTCCTGCAGGCCAGGGCAGGAAGGAAGTGGTCTACTTTGAATCATTAGTGAAGTTATTAAGAAATTGAACATAGCACACTAATATAATTCTACTAGGAACTGGCAATATCTTCGTGGAAACTGACATAAAGTGACAAGAGGCATAGCAAACAGCAACAGAGTCAAAATAACAATTTTTTTTTCTTGTTGTTGTTTTTCCGAGACAGGGTTTCTCTGTGTACCCCTGGCTGTCCTGGAACTCACTCTGTAGACCAGGCTGGCCTTGAACTCAGAAATCTGCCTGCCTCTGCCTCCCAAGTGCTGGGATCAAAGGTGTGCACCATCAATACCCGGCTCACAATGACAAATTCTTAACCGCAGCTCTTAGCTGGGCCTGGCTGCCCAGGCCTCTAACTCTAGCACTAGTTAGACAGGAGAACCAGGAGTTTAAGATCATCCTCAGCTACACAGTGAGTTCTAGAGACCCTTCAAAAACAAAACATACAACACACACACACACACACACACACACACACACACACACACACACACACTAAACAAAACCCCATCAACTCCTAAGCAGAAAGAGCTCCAGACAGGTTGACCTATGCTTTGGTTTATCATAAATAAACTGATGTTAGAAGTTTAAGAGCTGGGCAGTGGTGGTGCATGTCTTTAGTCTCAGCACTTGAAAAGCACCAGTGGACAGATCTCTGTGAGTTCCAGGACAGCCTAGTTAACAGAGTGAGTGAGTTCCAGGCCAGCTAGGGCTACACAGAGAAACCCTGTCCCACCAAAAGGCTTAAGCTCCCCCCCCCCTTAACCTTTAAATGTATTAACTATAAAGAATGTGAGAGAAGCCTTGCACTAACAGGTTTGCTGAACTAACCTGTTTGGTGAACCATAGGAAGATGGTCAAGTATATCTAGGAGGCTAGCTTTCTTAAAGATTGATTTTTAAGGCTACTCCACCATCAACAACAAAAGCAAAGTAGGTAATGAAGCTCAGTGGCCACAGTTGTGACACTTTGAGCATCATAAAGGACACAATGTTATAGAGCACATCAAAACTACAAAAATCCCCCAAGTCTAATTAAATGGACACGGAACATTCAACCTGCCTTGCCAGTAAGATCTATGTTTAAGAATGGCCAAATACTTGAAGTTGAGGAAGGAAAGCTATAGTTTACATAGACTGACTTGCTAATAAATATAAGAGAGACAAGAGAGCTAGAAAGAAATGGACGAATTTTAATAAAATAGTTCACTTCAGCAAGGACTGTCACCCAGTGTTATAGTTTCTGGCTCAATGAGAAACGACATTCATTTAATGCTAAGGGAACATCATATGGATATATACTATAAAAACCAGCTGAAGGACTAGACTGCCATGCTGATCCAGTAGTTTTATCTGCACATTCTAAAAGGTAGGCAAACTAGATGGTCTGTGTTTTTCTGAGTGGTACAATATGAAGCATATGTCTTATCTAGAGTCCAGACTACCATAAAATACTTAACTCATATCCACGTGTCTTGAATAATGACTTCGGAAGGGCAGGTAACATGAGGAATAGCCGAGCAAGCCCAGTAACACTGGAGAAGGAACTAGACACGTTCACAAGTTGGGATTCATCGATACAACTGTCTTAGTTATCTATATATTTGTTAAGAGACAAAAAGAACTGTATAGATTGAAATAGACTTAAGGCACATGACCAAATTACAAGGTAAAGTCATAGAATTAATACAAGTTTAGCCAAACCTACTGCAAATTTGAGGACAATAGGAAACCTGAATACTGTATGAGGAAATACTCTAGAATAAGAAAGTGGAGGTTGTCAACTAAAAAGATCGACTATAAAACACTATGAAGACCTGCGCTTATTTTTGTTAGAAAATATATGTACACAGAAAAAGACCTGGAGGGATCCTCATTAAGGTGCCCATGGTAGTCATCTCTGAGTGGGGAGGAGATGTCCTGTGTTCTTATTCTCCTTTGTTTATTTATCTTTCAACATCCATAATGCATTTACATCAATTCTGTAATAATAAAAAATTATTTTAAAACTAATATGTCTAGTGCATTGTAGATTTCCTTTTCTGTTAGGAAATTGATTACAGTCTGTTCTCAAACACGTGCAAGCTTCAGGAACCACTAGCCACCTGGCAACAGCATGCTCTAAATAACTTAAAGTTATTAAAGCACTCATCCTACAAAGATAACACTAAGTGGGGGCAGCTGTGGCAGGGAAGGTGGGAGACCGGAAGATGGGGGAGCAGCCTGAGAAAACTAAGACTGTTTCTTCCAGTAATGGAGGCAAAGTTCCAGTCGCAACGCGGCAAAAAACGATCCGCTGAAAAAGCTGCAGACCTCCCAACAAAGATCTCCAAACCAGCATCTGCCAGAGTTAGGAACGTATCTGCCATCTCCACCAGACTCGGAGCAAGTAATCATAAGGACACTGTTCCAGCTCTCGCTTCAAAACTCTTTCAGTAGCAGCAGCTTGCAATGAAGACGAAGAGTGAACCTGAAGTGTCTCCAGAAGCAAAGACATCAGGAGGGAAGCCAACATTGGCCGGACCAAAAACCGTGAATAAAGGAAAACATGGCTTTCTCGGTAACCGGAAACAGAGGGAGTGACGTAGAAAATCTCAACTTGGGAATGGACTCAACAAAGACAATTAGATGAATTGTTTTGAGATCAGGGTGTGGGTGGGTATAGTTAGAGGAACAGTTTTACTTTGTAAAAAATGGTCTACGATTAGCTTTAGAGCAGTTTCTTTCTTTCTCTCTCTCTCTCTCTCTCTCTCTCTCTCTCTCTCTCTCTCTCTCTCTCTCTCTCTCTCTCTCTCTCTCTCTTTTTAGAGTTGATTAATGAAAGAGGGTTTGCTGGGCAGTGGTGGCACATGTCTTTAATCCCAGCACTTGGGAGGCAGAGGCAGGCAGATTTCTGAGTTCGAGGCCAGCCTGGTCTACAGAGTGAGCTCCAGGACAGCCAGGGCTATACAGAGAAACCCTGTCTCGAAAAACCAAAAAAATAAAAAATAAAAATAAAATAATAAAATAAAATAAATGAGGGTTTGAACTTGGAGGTAATTTATATTTTACATACAGATTTCATGACATTTGCTAACTTTGTAGTTTTATGTAATTAATTTCCAAAGGTTTCAGATAATAAAGAAATCAGGAGTAAGAAAAAAAACAAACCACAAAACAGATAACGTTAAGGTACGATGGCAATGTCGCTGCATAAGTGCAAGAGGCCAGTTAATATTTGGAATAGTCAATTTAAACAATACAAGTGGGAGACATCTTGCTATGCCTCATTCACCCTCCAAATCGAGCTGTAACTGCTAGCATTTCCCTTAGGGGTGGAAAGAAAACCTACGACCTGGTATTCAAAGTGTGTAAGTTCAGATGTCGAGCGGGAGAGGTGCCCAACCCCACGCAGGTCCTTTACGCTTCGGGCGTGGTGGGCGTGGCATTGGGCTCCATATCCTCCTGGGGAGGTGGGGCTGTGGCTTCTTGCTCAGCCATTGCCTCTCGGACTTGACTGCCCAAGACTGCATCGTGGATACTGTGGAACAGAAGCTCTTTTAAGGCAGGATTTTCAAAAAAATTGTTGCGGGTGAGGTCATTCACAACTTGTGCTGTACGAAGGAAAGAAAATCAAATCACATTCCAAGTTTTGGTCTTAAACAGTAAAAAAAGGCAATTCACTCATTGCTTGAAAAATTAACTTGTTAATTTAGAGACAGGTTCTTATGTAACCTACGCTGGCTTTGAACTCCTGCACCTGCCACCACCTTTCTCACATGCTGAGATACCACATGCCTGGTATCTCACATTTTACACACACACACACACACACACACACACACACACACACACACACACACTCAGAGAAAGAGAGGCAGAGAGACATGGAACCAAAGCTGCCTGCCTCTGCCTCCCAAGTGCTGGGATCAAAGGTGTGCGCCACCATGCCCACCGCCGTTGGGTTCCTTTTCTTTTGATACTTAAGACTTTTCTAGCCTTTTGTCTTTATAAACAATGACGTAATGCACAGATGACTTTGGGTGTCTGCAGGAGGCTGCGGTTTTGCTGAATGAAAAGGTTGTTACTTTAAAAGCTATTGTTGACTTGCCCTCCACAGGAGCTGCTCCATTTTCCACAGTCACTACTTTATCTGTGAGAACCCATTCTCCGCCACGTGCCTTTGAAATGCATTTTTATTTTCACCAATTAAACACATGAATAATAATGTCTTTATGTGGATTTTGCTTTTAAGCGCCATTTTAACCAAAATATAATTAAAAAAAAAAAAACCTAGAAAGTTATTCCTGCTATTCACATTGGATGGAAATTCTAACCAACAGTGGTTTACAGAAGTATGTCATGTGGAGTAGCTACTAAAATAAATGCTGACGAGCTCCTGCCCTCCAGCTCTGGCTCAGAAGACCATCTCAGTGCCTGCAACTAGCAGATTTCAAAAGGGGGCTGCACGGTAATTTTTGTTTTTTAGAAGAATAATTTTTTTTTTATTTTATAAAAAGTTTAAATTATAGGAAAAATTGTAAGTGCAGTTCATTCCATATGGGAAAAGGCTAGATTATTAAAACTGATCCCACCTAGGAGCTGGAGAGATGGCTCATAAGTTAGGAGCACTTGTTGCTTTTGCAGAGGATCCCAGCATAACGCAGCGGTTCACAACAATTCATAATCCTAGTTCCAGAGATTCTGATGCCGTCCTCTGATCTCTGCAGGCACCAGGCATGCATATGGTACATGCACATACCCGCAGGCAAGACACTACTACACATAAAATAAATAAATTTCAAATAAAAATGAAAAGAACCTTTCCCATTCGAAGGTATACTCACGGCTGCATCCTGCTAAATGTACATAAATTCCAACATCTCCATATTCTTTCACAATCTGTAATAATATTGAGACGACATTTAATATGAGGCACTCAAATGCGTTACTCATGCTTCTCGGCTTTAGCAATTATGCACCATCGAGCTAATAAGCTAAGAGTGATTTTGTACTTATCCGGTCCACACTGACAATGAGAACTCAATGAGTATCATCCACACATTATTAAATTTGACTCTGGTGTAATAAAGATGTTATGATAATGGTTTTAAGAGAAATGCTATAGAGGTAGGTACTAGGACATGTTCAGATAATATGACATCTAGGATGGGCTTCACAATAAGAAGATGTAGTATTGGGAATTCAGGAAGTCAGGCTGGCCATAAAGTGTTAATTGTTGAAGCTGAGGGAAGGTTGTTGCACGGGGATAATTATACTACACTCTGTGTTTTATAATGTTCATAACCAAAAGTTTCAAAGACAATCACAAAGTAAGAATTGACAAGGGCCTGTGGTCCCTGCCCCTGAGGTGGCCAATGGGGATGCAGGGATGCAGACATTGAAGGAGTTGTTCCAGGTGGCACTTACCCCGGCCAGAGTTTTTACTCCAACAGAATCGACAAAATTGACCTGTGTAAAGTCTAGAATGACCGTGTGGACATTTTCCCCCTGAGGCAAAAATCTCTGCAGCTCTTCAGGAAATGTTGTTTTGATGACTATTGGGGGAAATTTGACTTCATCATCCTCTTCTTCAGGCTTTGTAGCATTTTCTCCATCTACTTCTGCATCCTATGACCAAAATGAGACCATGAATTTTCTTCTTCCTGATTTTTAAATTAACTTTATTTTCTGCGTATGAACGATTTGTCTGCATGTGTACGTCATGTGTATGCAGTACCCATGACGACCAGAAGAGGACAGAAGAGGGCATCAGATCCTCAGGACTGGAGTTACAGACAGTTGTGAGCCACCATGTGGGTTTTGCATTCTCTGGAAGAGCAACCAATGCTTCTAACTGCTGATCCCCCTCTCCAGCCCCATAAAACATGAATTTTCTAAACAACTCATTTTTTTTTCCTGTGAAAAAGATTTATAATGGAAAATAAGCCCATGTATTCTCAAAAAACAGTATGTACATTTATTTAGATTTTGCTAAATTTCTTCAGGCATACATACTCCACATAGCCCAAGGCACTTTATACTCCCTACCCTTGTCCCCACTTTTCTCCTAATTTAGAAAAGTCCTATTAACTTCAGCATGACAGGCCACAAGTTACCAGAAGTCTAAACAGCAAAAACTAGCTATGAGTTTTTAGTTATCAGCTGAATTACAATGTATAGTGACCCAATTTTTAAGGTACTATGTGATTTTAAGTTTTAAACACAATTCTTTCGCCGGGCAGTGGTGGCGCACGCCTTTAATCCCAGCACTTGAGAGGCAGAGGCAGGCAGATTTCTGAGATCGAGGCCAGCCTGGTCTACAGAGTGAGTTCCAGGACAGCCAGGGCTACACAGAGAAACCCTGTCTCAAAAAAAAAAACAAACAAAAAAAAACAAACAAAAAAAACCAATTCTTTCACAACTTATTTCATAAACATCCTCATAACTGACTTTATCACTGTCTTGTTTATTTTGTTTTTTTGAGATAGGGTCTCATGTGACCTTCCATGGCTGGCCTCAAACTCTCCATATAAGTGAGGTTGGCCTTGATCTTCTGCCTCTGCCTCCTGCCATGTGCTACCACACCCAGCTTTGTCACACATCTATGCCACACAGAGGAAACCTAGCTCTTTCCTCTCGTCCTCGACTTCACACTTCAGGCTGCATTTAGACTTCAACCTGGGAGGACATGCAGATGACTCACCACTTTGACCACAGTCGCGTTGGCTATGTTGGCATTTCCAACTTCCTTCGCATACTTCCTCATGGCCTTTCTTCTCGCTCCCATAATGAGTGCTGGGTTCACGCCAGTCTTTACAAAGACAAGGCATATAAGGTCATCGCACGGCTCCCCAGGACCCACCCGAATGCCACGGCATCTTCAACTCTCTCCTGCCCAGTTGCTGTCTGCGCCCCAAGCTCGCTCTGCCTTTCCCTCACATACCCTGAACTGAGCTACTCCTTGAAAGGCCGTTATCTTTCTTGGTCTGAGTCTTTATTCAAGACTAGCAGGCAATAAAGAGTTAAAAACATCAACAACAATGACAACTGTACAGCGGTACTTACTAAACTTAGAAGGCTTAGATTCTTAAACTTGTCTTCGTGGGTTAGAGGACATTGATTTTTAATCCCTGGAGTAAGACTGCTTTCTCACTTCTTTTTAAAGGTAATGTGTACGTATGAAAAAGGAATAAACAGTGGTGATGATTGCTCAAACATGGGAATGACTTCATGCCAGACACTGGGTGGTACATTTAAAAATGTTTAAGATAGTTTTACATCTATTTTACTCTGGTAGGTACACTGAGGGGGAAAAAAATGACCCCTCTCTCCCTTCTAACCTACAGTGCTCTCCTTTGAAAGAATCAACTTTTAATTTCTAATAAAAAATTTAACGTTTGTCTTTATTTTTATTTATTACTCTTAACAAATAAACAAAAGGTGGCTCACCTTCCTTTTTAAAGCACTGCTATACAAGTCACTATTTGCGTAGTAAATCGGGGCATTTATTTGGAATATTTTTACTCCAGGAATTTCTTTCACCTGAGAGGTTAAAAAAAAAAAAATGGTGATTTTAGCACCTGGACGTATTTCTAACCAAAGTCGCCGCAATGCGCTTCGTCCTCTAACATGCCGAGGAACACAGACAACAGTGTGAAGCCAGAAGACATCCTCTTCCCGTGCTTAGACAAAGCGACGCCGCTCTATTCAAGGGTAGTACAAAGAAGTTTCATTCCCATGAGATGGCAGCCCAGGCTAGGCTAAGCAAACCTCCCACCTCTCAGGAGCCACCGAGACCTTAGAACGGATCGCCATGCCTCACTGGAAAGCTTAGAAAACACACATCTTCATATTTGTTTTACAAGATAAGCTTTGCTTTTTTTTTTTTTTTAACAGTAAATGCAAGGAAAAGCTAGGATTAAACACTGAAAGGAGAAAAGAATGTGGATGAGAAGCTAGGCTGCTGTCAGTCAGGGCCCCGCACACCAATGAGGTGACCACCAGTGGGACCCGCACACCAAGACACAGATTTACTTAGTTTGAACCACAATTCAACTCTAATAAAGCAAAGTGAACACTTTCCCAAGAATCTTCATGGAACCCAAAGATGCCATCTAGAGTTTAGTAATTTATTTAAAAAAAAAAAAATTACCTATCCTAACATCAGGCTCATTTCCCAATACTTTATAGTGAATCAGAGATTTTCTTTCCCCCAAGCAGAAAAGAGAAGAATTAGTTTTCAGAGATTTTATAAAGTCTTTGCAAATCCACATAAGACAAAAGCATTCAGAATCAAAGAACCTTGAAGGTATAATTTTAACCATTAAAGAGGAAGCTAGAGAATGCCATGGTCTCACCACCTTGATTTCAACATGGTTGAAGCTGGTATTTCTCCGTTGGCTTAAACTCATCAAAAAACAAAAAACAAAAAAAAACAAAAAAAAAAATCAAAAACCAAAAACCAAAAAACAACAACAACAAAAACCAAACAACAACAACAACAACAACAAAAAGCCATTCAAAGCATGCTCTCAGTTTTTAAATGTGTACTTTCTGTACGCATTTTCGTTGAGAGCGAGCATTAGGAAGTAAGGTAGTTATTATTCGGTATAGAGCACAAACGGTCTAGGCCGGCACTGGGATTGCAGCTTTTCTTTTAAAGTTTTTTTTTTGTTTGTTTGTTTTTTCTAGACAGGGTTTCTCCGTGTAGCCTTGGCTGTCCTGGAACTCACTCTGTAGACCAGGCTGGCCTCGGACTCAGAAATCCGCCTGCCTCTGCCTCCCAAGTGCTGGGATTAAAGGCGCGCGCCACCACCGCCCGGCAGTAGATTGCAGCTTTTCATATCAACCCCTGGTTCTCTCTTCTTTCCTCCTTTGCTACGGGTAGATATATAACTCACGTGCTTACAATCATTTAAGACATTAGACAAAGGTCCTACCTCCTCATACGCATCTATGTCAATGTACACATCGGTGTCAGGGAGCTGTCCCAGGACTTTGTAGCTTGGACTGTAGAGAGAAGGAAAGATCAATTCAATAGACAAACGAGGAGAGGGCTGTCCTGACCCCCAGGAGTGTCCGGGCACCATTTCTATGCAAGTCTAGGTCCTACTGACCCAGAGAGGTCAGCCTGCTTACTGTCCAGTGGATGTCTAGAGCAAAGAGGCCTCTTTCCAAAAATATCCATGAGTTTTATTGCTTCTTACCACAGTCTGTCATACCTACCCCTAATGTGGCATGTATAGCCAGCTATATGTTCTTATTTTATGAAGATGATAAAAATTGGTTTAAAACCAGTCTCTAGCCGGGCGGTGGTGGCACACGCCTTTAATCCCAGCACTTGGGAGGCAGAGACAGGGGGATTTCTGAGTTCGAGGCCAGTCTGGTCTACAGAGTGAGTTCTAGGACAGCCAGGGTTATACAGAGAAACCCTGTCTCGAAAAAACAAAAACAAAAACAAAAACAAAAAAACAAACAAACAAATAAACAAAAACAAAAAAAAACCAACAACAACAAAAAAACCAAAAACCAGTCTCTAAAGCTAGGTGGTAGCAGTATACGCCTTTAATCCCAGCACTCAGGAGGCAGAGGCAGGCATATATCTGAATTCAAAGGCAGCCTGGTCTACAGAGTGAGTTCCAGAAAAGCCAGGGATACAGAGCAATCTTGTCTCAAAGAAAACCAAAGAAACAAAACAACAAAACCAAAAAACAAAAACAAAAACAAAATCACTGGTGACTGATCACTGATCTACGAAAAACTCTATTTCTATGAGATAGTATTTCTATAAAAAACTCTAGGCCAATGAAAAGCTACATTTAAATCATTCTCTCACCATAAACTATGATTGGGATAAGTTTCCCAGTCACCCTAGGACTGCCTTTCTACAGTGTGGAAATGGAGACGCTAACCATGGGGTTGTGGGAATGGAATGACACAAAGCACCAGTCTTTACAAAGAGCTAGGCACAGAAGTGGTTATATTCACAAAGCACCGGTCTTTACAAAGAGCTAGGCACATAAGTGGTTATGGTCACTTACTCCCACTCTTACTTCATTATCTTGTCCACATCCGTGGTATCATTGTTATGTGTCTGTCATCCTCAGGGGAAGACCAACTCCTCCTTCAGGGAACGACAGTGTCTCTGACTACAATAGCTGGAGAATCTGGTCTTTCTGTGGAAGAATGGCAGAACCTCCACAACTATCAACTCAAGGGAGATTGATGATTACTTTATTGTGCTTTATAACGCTGACTAAACTATGAGCTTGTTGGAGAAGCAAAGACTCCATGGCATCAATAGCACCCACAGTTCATGGAGAAGAGGCTTAGGAATGGTCGTTGAATGCAGTGATTTCTCTTCAGGGATGTGTGTTCTAAGAGAACCTGAGTGCTTGGAACACGCCTGTGCTGGACAGCTGAGTGTCAACTTGACACCAAGTAGAGTCATCTGAAAGGAGGGAATATCAATTAAGAAGATGCCACCGTCAGATTCAGCTGTAAGGCATTTTCTTAATTACTGATTGATGGAGGAAGGCCCACTGTGGTGATGTAATCCCCGAGTTGGTGGTCCTGGGTTCTGTAGGAAAGCAGGCTGAGCAAGCCAGTAAGAAGCACCCCTCTATGGCCTCTGCATCAGGTCCAGCCTCCAGGTTCCTGCCCTGTTTGAGTTCCCGTCCAGGCTTCTTGCTTTTTGATCATGGCATTTAACTGCAGCAATAGAAACCCTAACTAAGCGGTCTCTCTGGGCTGGTGTCCTGAGCAGACCTTGGGCCCAGGCTTCACAGCCAGTCCCACCACACCCAGAGGAAGCTGCTGCACTCCCAGGTGCTCTAACAAGCCCATGGTCACAGGATCCCAGAATCACAGGATCACAGAGACTGCCTGACTCTGAGGAGTTCTGATACAACCAGGATCACAGGAAGGACTGACTCCAGTCAGAATTAGCAAGGACAGGTAGCACTAGAGATAACCAGATGGCAGGGGGCAAGCATAAGAAAATAAACAACACAAACCAAGGTTACTTAGCATCATCAGAACTCAATTCTCCCACCATAGCAAGTCCTGGACCCACCATCACACCAGAAACTCAACATTCAGATCTAAAATCACTTATCATGATGATGATACAGGACCTTAAGAAAGACATAAATAGCACCCTCAAAGAAATACAGGAGAACACAGGTAAAGAGCTAGAAGCTCTTAAAGAGGAAACACAAAAATCCCTTAAAGGACTACAGGAAAATACAATCAAACAGGTGAAGGAAATGAGCAAAACCATACAGAATCTAAAAATGTAAATAGAAACAATAAAGAAATTAGAAAGAGAGACAATCCAGGAGATACAAAACCTAGGAAAGAAGTCAGGAGTCATAGATGCAAACATCACCACCAGAATACAAGAGATAGAAGAGAGAATCTCAGGGGCAGAAGACACCATAGAAAATATTGACACAACAGTCAAAGAAAATGCAAAAAGCAAAAAGCTCCTAACCCAAAACATCCAGGAAATCCAGGACACAATGAGAAGACCAAACCTAAGGATAATAGGTATAGAAGAGAGTGAAGACTCCCAAGGTAATGGGCCAGTAAATATCTTCAACAAAATTATAGAAGAAAACTTCCCTAACCTAAAGAAAGAGGTGCCCATGGACATACAAGAAACCTACAGAACTCCAAATAGACTGGACCAGAAAAGAAATTCCTCCTGTCACATAATAATAAAAACACCAAATGCACTAAACAAACAAAGAATTTTAAAAGCAGTAAGGGAAAAATGCCAAGTAACATATAAAGGCAGGCCTATCAGAATTACACCAGACTTCTCACCAGAGACTATGAAAGCTAGAAGATCTTGGGCAGATGTCATACAGACTCTACAAGAACACAAATGTCAGCCCAGGCTACTATATCCAGCAAAACTCTCAATTACCATAGATGGAGAAAACAAGATATTCCATGACAAAACGAACTTTACACAATATCTTTCCACAAATCCAGCCGTATAAAGGATAATAGATGGAAAACATCAACATAAGGAGCAAAACTACAGCCTAGAAGAAGCAAGAAAGTAATCTTTCAACAAATCCACACAAATCTAATTCCATCTCTTACAACAAAAACAACAGGAAGTGACAATTACCTTTTCTTAGTATCTTAATATGAAAATTAATATTATCAACAAATCCTAAGTGATTGAAATCCAAAAATGTGAGGAATTACAAATTTGTTGATTGTCATCCAATGGTCTCTCTAATTTGGTAATTGGAGAAATAGGTCCAATATTGTACAATCTATATATACTTTCAGCTTGTTTGTTTGTGACAGTGTCTTGCTGTGTACAACATAAGGGTCTTGAAATCTTGCTTCTCCTATCTCAGCCTCTCCTTTAGTAGTATTGTTTATTTCATGTTTTTACACTATACTATGGTTTTCAGAACAGCTTATATAATTCAAAAGTATTTATATACCCAAGGGAGACAAACACAATTAACTTGGGAGGTGGCTTGTAGGAAAGAGAACAACAAAGAGTAAGACTGAATGCTTTGCTTGACATTTGTAGCTCTTGTATCAAGTTTGAAGAAGAGGACTTTACAAGTTGCTCTTTACAAGTTTTTCCAAATTATCACAGCCAACGAACCAGATTCTTACCCACACCTAATGTCTGTGCCACCCTCCAAACAGAACCATTGTTCATTGAAACATTTGGTGAATGACTTTATGGATAGACCATCTTAATACCTACACCATTTCTTAAATGAATGTAGCCTGTTCTCTGTGGCCTGAGAATAAAGTCACTCACTCAAATCAAATAGCTTTGACCATAGCAGGAAGTCTGTATCCAAAAATCAAGCCTACAATTCATTCCTTGGCGCAGCAGAACTATCAACTCTCAGGTTAGCTATGATGGAGGTAAAATCCTTTGGTGATTTGAGGGTCTTTGAAGTACAGCCTTATTACAGTGAAATCCAATGTCTAAAAATTGTTCTTATTTTGGGCTTGTACCACAGTAAGAGCCAAGATTTTAAACTCTACTAAATACAAAACAAACAAACAAAAAGACTTTACATATTTATGTTCATTTAAGAAGATACTAGTAGTGATGTATTATTTTGAAATATACAGTTAATATGTTTGGAGTTATTTGAAATTTATACTGAGAAAAACGTATGTGTTTGCAGTATTGCTGTAGACAAGCATCTACATAATACTGTTAAATTGATTGTTTTATATCAAACAACTTTTATAATACTCATTTTTATTGTTATAATATTTTATAAATTTTAAGGAATATGACAAAAAAAGATATTGTAGGTATTGAAGAGGGGGTCTCTGAGAGGAGTTGGGGTACAAAAGGGAAACAAGAATGTGATTTAATTCTATTTACTTAAAATATGTTTTTAAATGTTAACAAATTCAGTCAAATTGAAATCATGTAACTTTTCTCATCATAATGCAATAAAAGTTAAAAAAAAAAAAAAAAAAAAGAACATAATGATTGGTCTTAACCAGAAAAAAAAAAAAAGAAAAAGAAACCCTAACTAAGCCAATGCAGAAGGCAATGTGCTAGTCATGGACTCCTGGAAATGTGGCCTAATTATAGAATGAAGAGCGACTGAGAGTAAACGGGCATTCTGAGCCATGGCTTCCCAAATGCCAACGTGTAAAATCTTAGGGAAATCACAAAGAACAGGACCTAAAATTCAAGTTTAATTCTTTATGGGAGACAAAGAAGTATAAAATTAAAAGCAAAATAAAACCCAGAGAACGACCCTTGCCCACCCGCTGCTAAGAAACCTAAAACCTTACTAAGTAAAGAAAACAAGCAGCTGACATCTGAAATTCCATCCTGCAGTTGGTCAAAGAACATGGATATTTGCTGGTTTGTTTTAGAGTGCAGGGTTGCGTTGGGACATTGCATCCAGTAATCTTGTGCTGTGTCACCGAGTTATACCTCAGCTCCCTAGGTATCTTTAAAGCATATTGTCCATCAGAGCTCCAAGACAGAGAATTCCTCTAGATTCTAATAAGACCCTGTATTACAGGCTACAATGGGGAAAGCTTCCTTAGAAGGAAAATGGAGGACAGGGAGCTGCAGAGAGATGGCTCAGTGGTTCAGAGCACTTGTTTCTCTTCCAGAGGACCCGGGTTCAATTCGAAGCATTCAAGTCCAAGCACAAAGTATAAGGGGAGGTTCTGATGCTAATGTCCTGTTCTTCAATTGGCTCTTGATTTGTCAGTAAAGAAGGCTTTAGGGGCGGGGCCTGCAATTTGCTGTGCAGAAGGTACAGGTGGCAGGCACTTCCTGGTTCCAGAAGGAAAAAGGCAGTGGCAGAGGAGAGGAGTTTTTCTGCCATGTTTTGGAGGAAGAAGAATGCAACAATCAACCCCCATTTTCAGGTGTTGGGACTTGAATTCAGGGCTTTGAACATGGCAGGCATGAGTCCTACCGTGAAGCCCTTCATCTAGCCCTGATAGAGCATTATTTGGCTCCATTCCCACTGAGTCTACGCGTAAGGCCGCATCGTAACTTCAGCTGCAGCCGTTTCAGCAGGGCACTCACCTCTGTGTCCTGTAAATCACGGTGAGCAGAGCGATGATCACAGCAGTAATCAGTCCGTAGTCCAAGCCCAGGAACAGGGAGGACACGAATGTGGTGAGCCAGATGGTCTAAGGGAAAATTGGGAAGCTTCTAGAGAACGCGTTAATAATTCCATAAGAAATACGCGCACCCACATGCACACATACATGTACAAACAAATGTACATGTATGTACAAATTTGTATGTACAAACATGTACATACAAATGCACGTACATAACTTGAGTAACACACCCATGTGCACACCCATGCACACACACACACACACACACACACACACA
>JADRCD010197966.1:0-18417 GCA_019843815.1 Montemys delectorum
CTGTCCTGAAACTTGCTTTGTAGACCAGACTGGCCTCAAACTCACAGAGATCCATCTTCCTGTCTCTGCCTCCTGTGTGCTTGGATTAAAGGTGTGCATCACCAGTGCTTGGTGAGAAGCACACAGGTATGGCACTCGAGCAATGGCTGAGAGCTTTACATCCTGATCCACTGGCAACAGTCGGGAGGGAGGGAGGGAGGGAGGGAGGGAGGCAGGAAGGCAGGCAGGAAGACAGGCAGGAAGGCAGGGAGGGAGCAAGAGAGGGAAGGGGAGAGCACAGGAGCCTGGCAAGGGCTTTTGAAACTTCAAAGCCCACAGTGATGGCCACACCTCCTCTAGCAAGGCCACACCTTCTTCCTAATAGGTAACCAACTGGAGACTAAGTATGCAAATCTTTAACCCTGTGGGTGTTATTCTCCTTCTGATAATCACATAATCATATTTCTGGACGTGTGGCTGGAGAGAATAGTTCTCAGTAAAAAGATGCCAGCAGTTCATTTAGTCTGTTTGTCCGGTAGTTAGCAATCAAGTATCAGCATTGTGCCAGACTCTACTGTGTCTACTCCTTGGACACAGCCAACCGCGGGGAAACACTGTTGGTTAGCGTCTGCCGGCTACTCCCTGGCCTGGCTCTGCTAACCTACTTCGGCTGCTAGGAAAGAAAGACTGCTATTAGTGCTAACCACAGAGGGAGCTCTCCTGGGGATGGTACCTTAAGAAGGTCCTGGGGTGATCCGAAGCATCAGCCTCAGCTCTGGCAGGGGCAGCTGCAGCTGTTCAGAGCAGCTAGCCAAAAGGAGTTGGAGAAGGGAGTGGCTTCCTGTTGAGCTGAGATCTCTGTGACTGGCTTGGAAGTCAGCCTCCAGAGAAACTGGGATTTTCAATATACAAATACAAAACCAAGACTAGCTCACAGGCATGTTCCCGACCCCTGCAGCTGGTTAGGAGAATTGGAGAGACCCCAGGTTATCCCCATCACTCTTCTTGCTCTGTTCCTGCTCAGGAATGGACTTGGTCAGGAACGCATGTCTGACGCTTCTGACCAACATGAGGGTCAGAAGACAACTTGTAGGAGTTGGTTCACTTGCTCCTTTCTTCATGTGGGTCCAGAGTATCAAACTCAGGTCATCTTTTTTGGCAGGCAGCACCTTTGCCCTGAGTCCACAGTTTACACATTATACATTATATACACTGGTCCCCATTTGTGTCTTTCTGGTTTGAGTTTTACTAAGGCTGTCCCTGTGGCCATGGGTTTGGGACTATCCTGTGGAACTTGGTGAGCTAGCCACAAGAATCAAGTGGGGCTTGGCGAGCTCACCGGGGGATCAAGTGAGAATTCTCTTTTTCTTTTTTTCCTGTTTTTTTTTTTTTTTTTCCAAGTCAGGGTTTCTCTGTGGAGCCTTGGTTGTTCTGGACTTTGTTCTGTAGACTAGGCTGGTTTCAGACTCACAGAGATCCTCCTGCCACTATTTCCCGAGTGCTGAGGTTAAAGGTGCTTGCCATCGCCACCACCGCTCAGTAGAAGCAACTCTTACTAACCTGTATGATTATATAACCATAGGATCTGGGTTGTAAGTGCCCACTAATGTTTGAACAAATGTCTGGATTTAGCACAGTGCCCTTGAGCCCAAGCCCTAACTCAGAGACTGGCTTAAGCAATGCTCAGGATGGTGTCCAGGATGGTGAGTTCACTTGCATAAATCCTTCCTGGGGTCTGCAGTGGAAAATGAGACATTAGTAGGTAGCAGAGGAAACAGAGGCTTCGAACGAGTATGAGAAACAGACAAGGGCCACATGGCCATGCTGGTCTCAGAGGACAGAGGGACTTTGACAGGTAAGGAAAGAAATGAGGAAACGCTGAGGATAACTGCTGTGTGAAATGTAACATGATCACAGAGGCGCACGGTCAATGACCGTGATCTGTGAGCCTCGTGCATTATCACCAACATCCCTGTGTGAATGACCCTGACCCTCCGCTCCAGGCTCTCTCAGCTTTTATGACACAAGCGGTTATCTTCCTGGATTGGGGTGATGTGTAAGGTGTGATGTAGAAAGGGCTTCCAGCTGGGCATGGTGTACATGTCTGGAACCTCAGCACTTAGGAAGATGAGGCAGGAGGACTGGGGAGTTGGCTTATATAGTTCTAGGCTAGGCTGGTCTACATAGTGAGACCCATAAAAGCCAACAACAAAAAATCAGAGTGTTTATTCCTCTACTTCTTACCCGGTGAGGAACAAACACCTAGCTAGTTTTTTAAGAAGCAGCTTCTGAGTACCTCAGCACACCAGAGCTCACGTCGGCAGTCCTAGCCCCCGGAGGGCCTGGGACATCAGGAGTTCAGAGCCGGTCCGAGCTCTACAAAACCCACCTTAAAAACAAATGAAACAATGAAAACCAGGCCTCATGATTGTTATCTCAGCACTCAGGTGGCTGAGAAAGTCCAAAACTTCAGCGCCAGCCTGGGTTGCACGCGAGGCCAGTGTATTTTGGATAGCAGCTGGACAGACTATCATTGATGACCACCATAAGGTGGCAGCAAGAGAAGGGAAGGGGCAGCAGGCGTCCTGGGGTCGTGTTGAAGGTGCTAGGCCCAGTACTGAACACAGGCTTTGCCAGGTCAAGTGTGTCAGTGCAGACTAGTTCTGTATGATGACCTGTCTTATTGCCAGGTCTTTCTGGAGACTTTTTGTCTAACTGTTTTAGTGTGAATTGGCCCCTGTAAGAGTATGATAGCATGTATTGCACATGGGCGTTGTGGTGGTTTGAATGAGAACACCCCCCCACACACACACACACAAACATACACTAAGGACCAAGGCTCATGTTTGAATACTTGGTCCTCAGTTGGTGGAACTGTATGGGAAGGATTAAATGTGGCCTTATTGGAGGAGGTGTGACATTGGGGTTGGCCTTTGAGGTTTCAAAAGACTATTCCCAGCTTTCTGCCTCATGATTGTCATCAGAAGATGCGAGTTCTCAGCTTCTGCTCCAGTACCATGCCTGCTGCCATGCTTCCTACCATGACGATTCTGGACTCTAACCCTCAGGAACCACAATCTTCAAGCATTTTCTTTTCTATGTTGCCTTGGATATGGGGTCTTAGGACGGCAATAGAAAAGTATCTAAGCCGGGGGCAGTAGGGAGGTATGGGATGATGTTTACTCCCTTGGATGCATCCGTTAGAATCGTCAACACAGGGCGTCTGTACAGAAGATACCATTGTGTGTTGAGAATGGGGCGTACAGCCCTAATGGCTTGTGGTTTCAAGTATATTAGAGGCTTGCTTTTCTCCTGAGATGATAGACCCATGGCTTACAGAGCTGGCTGAAACCCAGGCAAAGGATGCTGGGATGGGGTGGGGCAAGAGACACAGGATGGTGCAGCTGCCTCCCCTGCCCCCACAGCAGGGGTAGAGGATTAGGTGACAGTCCCCAAACCTAGCCCGGAACTAACACCCTCCTCCCCTTCACACAGGCACCTTGGCCTGTTCCCTCAAGCTTGTCAAAGCTCAGAATAAGCTGAGAACCAGACATCAGGATGGCAGGAGCTTTGCTTGGGGCCCTGCTTCTCCTGACACTCTTTGGTAGGCACAGGGTTCAGGGGAGCCAGGTGGATCCATATGTCAATATGAAGGAAGTAGGGAGAGGACTAAGACCAGGGTGGAGACTAAGACAGCACTTGGTCCCCGAGTGCAATATTGTTGGTTTAGGAGAAATCTAGAAATATAAACACAGGAGGGGTGCACTGGCCTGAGGAGCAAAGAAAAGCCTTTTGGGTGGCTGCTTCACGTACAATGGCCCTTCTTTAATCATAGGCAGAAGCCAGGGAAAGAATGAAGAGCTTAGCCTGTATCATCATCTCTTCGACAATTACGACCCAGAATGCCGGCCAGTTAGGAGGCCTGAGGACACTGTCACCATCACCCTCAAGGTCACGCTAACCAACCTCATCTCACTGGTAAGACCTTCCCCCAATTCTAATCCTATACCCTCACTTCTACCCCTAACTCCTGGCTTCAGCAGGCTTCTTTCTGTTGTAGAACGAGAAAGAAGAAACTCTGACCACCAGTGTCTGGATTGGGATTGTGAGTCAGACTTGGGGAGCAGTGGGAGGGTTCCCAACCAAGCCCTTTCTTTCCTACCAGGTGGGAGAGGGAGAGCACATAGCCTCTCGTCCCCACCTCTTAGGACTGGCATGACTATCGGCTCAACTTCAGCAAGGACGATTTTGCAGGCATAGAAATCCTTCGGGTCCCTTCAGAACGTGTATGGCTGCCAGAGATTGTTCTAGAAAACAAGTGAGGATTACCCAAGAGGGCAGGCCACAAGGGAACTGGTTTTGGGGGGCTGGTTCGTGAAGGAGGTTCAGACATGTGAAAAGCTTGGTTTCCACAGTATTGATGGGCAGTTTGGAGTGGCCTACGACTGCAATGTTCTGGTCTATGAGGGAGGCTATGTGAGCTGGTTGCCCCCAGCAATCTACCGCAGCACCTGTGCAGTGGAGGTCACCTATTTCCCCTTTGACTGGCAGAACTGCTCTCTCATTTTTCGGTAGGAAGAATCACTTTGAGCATGATATTGAGAAGGGCCTAGAGCAGGGGACAGGGCCTGTTATGGAGGAATAGTTGGGGTCTTCTTTGGAAGGACTTTGTGAAGGAGGTGGAGTGAGGCGCTGGAATGAAGGGGTGGGCAAGCTGGATCTAGGTTTACAGTGGGGGTGGGCATAGGCTTCTTGCTGCCACCTTGAAGTTTCAGCCCATAGTCCCAGCTATTCCTCAGGAGGAGTCTGAGGCATAAAAATTACGTAAATCCAAGAATCCTTTGGATAATATGGTGAGCCCATCAGCAACCCAAAACAAAACAAAAAGGAAGTAGGACTGGAAACATGCTGGGGAGTGTGGGCAAAAGAAGAGAGCCACATTCCCCTGCCAGATCCAAGCTTCCAGGGTGGGACTAAGATGGCTACCAGCCTCTGGGGTAAAGACTGGCCCTGTTTCACAGCTCCCAGACCTACAATGCTGAAGAGGTGGAGTTCGTCTTTGCAGTGGATGACGATGGCAATACCATCAGCAAAATTGACATCGACACTGCAGCGTTTACCGGTGAAGGGATATACCCCTTTTCCCAAAAATCTTTTCCCAGATAAGGCTCAAGGAGGGGACTTTCAGTGTAGGCCTTGACTTGAGCCACATAACCCGAAGCTGAACTTCTTGAAGTCAGTCTGGACTGTTATTTTCCTCAAATGTGCTGTTTTCACACCCCCACCAGAGATGCCCCTCTCTACCCATTCTGCCCCCCATGCTGACAGCCCAGGTTTCAAGTGGCCCTCTTGGCCTGGAGTTGCAGGTGTGCAGGCTGACTGCGCCTTATGCCTTGCAGAGAATGGAGAATGGGCCATTGACTATTGCCCAGGCATGATTCGCCACTATGAGGGAGGCTCCACGGAAGGCCCCAGAGAAACTGATGTTATCTACACGCTCATCATCCGCAGGAAGCCGCTTTTTTATGTCATTAACATCATTGTGCCTTGTGTGCTCATTTCTGGCTTGGTGCTGCTCGCTTACTTCCTGCCTGCACAGGGTAAGGGGTGACCTTGACTCCTGAACTGCAGGCGGGGCTTGCTCCCTTGTTCTCGCCTCTCACAGCTTGTTCCCTCTAGCTGGTGGCCAGAAATGCACTGTCTCTATCAACGTCCTGCTAGCCCAGACTGTCTTCTTGTTCCTAATTGCCCAGAAAATTCCAGAGACTTCTCTGAGCGTGCCGCTGCTGGGCAGGTAATAAAGTGGATCCCACAGAGATGGGGGCATGTGTGGAGGATGGAGCCAAAGAAGGCTTGCATAGGGACTCGGTGTTGTCCCGTTCTGGACTTTTATTTGGACACAGGGTTGGACTGGGACAGTGATGGATTATCTGTCCCCCCATTCTCCTCACTGCTGCTGGACGACACCTTGAGGTTTCCCCAGTATCTCTGTTAAAAGGACAGTATAGCTCAGTATCTCCTTAATCATATACCTTCTCTGACCCATGTCACACCCTTTATCCCAAACGCACCGGATCCCCAGGGACTCCAAGGCCCAGTTGGCGTAGGGCTTGTTGCAGGGATGAGGTAGACCCGTGCAAACCTCGTCCACACAGGTACAACCACGCCCCCTGGATCAGGTACCGCGCACTTGCGCCAGCTGCTGCTCCAGCTTGCCGAATCCCCTGCCCTGTGGCCAGGGCAACACGGGCCAGCGCCCTACCAGGGTCCCCAGGGTCCCGGGCTGGGCCTGGGCAGTCGTTGCCACTGTCCAGTCGCTGCACTTCCTGCTGCAGCCACAAGGCCGAGATCTGCATTGGGGCATATGAGCTAGAGGTCCCTACTCTTGCTGGACTAGCCCTCTCCCCCTTTTCTTCCCATCCCTCAACTTCCCAGAGCTGCACCTCTAACAAGGTGACTCCAAAGCTCATGATACTGGCTGCAGCTTCTCTTAGCACCAGTCCTAAGGTGGCCTTCTGTGTGGATGGCTTGTCGGATTCCAGGGGGTCCTGGGACTTAAGCTCTCTGAACTTTTGCACCAGATATTCGTGAGCTGCGGCCACAGCAAGTTCCAGGGAAGATAGAAGTGGAGGCTGTAAGGCCACCTGGAGGGGCAGGAGTAGTGGAGTGGTCACATGGAAAGGGTCACAGCAGGAAGCGCTGGAGACCTCTCCAGATTCTGCCTGTGGGTGGGCCATTCCAATACCCTCACCTCAGTGGAGCTGTGGAAGTGGTAGACCCACAGCAGGGTGTCCAAATTGCTGGGAATCCCCTTCATGGCCGCAATAGATGGTATATGCAGAAGGGCCAGGACAATACTGGCGTCATCGAGGAGTAGCAAGAAGTAACTCCACCAGCTGTGAGGAGGTGGTATTTGTGAGGTAGAGGACAGCTAGTGCCTTCTGTTTATGGGATGCCGTGACATCAGGCTTCCTGTATATCAGGTATCTTATCTTCGTCATGGTGGTTGCCACGCTCATTGTCATGAATTGCGTCATCGTGCTCAACGTATCTTTGCGGACGCCAACGACTCACGCCACATCCCCTCGGCTGCGCCAGGTAAGCTCACTGGTTGAAGAACTACGGCTCAGGGGTGGGAAGCGGGCTTGGAACAGAGCTTTCTCTTGCCCTGGCTGCAGATTTTATTAGAGCTACTGCCGCGTCTCCTGGGCTCGAGCCCACCCCCAGAGGATCCCCGAACTGCCTCACCAGCGAGGCGTGCCTCGTCTGTGGGCATTCTGCTCAGAGCGGAAGAGCTTATCTTGAAAAAGCCGCGGAGCGAACTCGTGTTTGAGGGGCAGAGGCATCGGCATGGCACTTGGGCCGGTGAGCACTGCTCTTGGTGGGTCAAAGGCATATGCTCGCCGTTGGGGAGGCTCCTTTAATGACCCAGCGCTTGGTGTTGCCTTAGCAGCAGCCCTGTGCCAGAACCTGGGTGCTGCAGCCCCTGAGATCCGCTGCTGTGTGGATGCTGTGAACTTTGTGGCTGGGAGCACAAGGGACCAGGAAGCTACTGGAGAGGTGGGTTGGGAGGTTGAGGCGGAGCGGTGCTAGATGCCCCGCCCCCCAGACTCCTCGCTAAGCTCGCTGGCGCTCTCTCTCCCTCTCTCCTCTCCTCTCCTCTCAGGAACTGTCCGACTGGGTGCGTATGGGGAAGGCCCTCGACAATGTCTGTTTTTGGGCAGCTTTGGTGCTTTTCAGCGTCGGTTCTACTCTCATCTTCCTTGGGGGTTACTTCAACCAAGTTCCTGATCTCCCCTACCCACCATGCATCCAACCATGAGCCTGCACTGGCACCCACCTCACCCCCACTCCCCAAGATTGAAAACAGGCTGCTGACAAATAAATCTGGTTTGTGAACTCGCAGGAGGGGGTTGTGTGGTCACATGAGTGGGTCTGACTCCTCAGGGACCCACCCTCAGAGGATGGGTGGGTGCTTTGGCCACGTACTTGGAGCCAAGTGGTTCAGTTTTGCTCTTGGCTCCTTGTAACCTAAAGAATGTTTATCTAGTTAGTAGCCAATGAGGTTTTTACAAGACCTAGATATAGAAACACTGAAGCCAGAAGTCTGGCCTGGCCCTGCTGGAGCTGGTAAAAACTATATTCTCAAAGGGTCCTACAGGGTCAGGACTGAGAATGATCTGGGCTCGTCCATCATGTCTTCTAGGATTCGTGACCTCTGCCATCCACCTCACTTCATCTCTATTATCACACTTAACTTCACAGATCCTAATGCCTTTTCTCTACCCTCTGCATCCCAACTCTCAAATCTCTCCCTAGAAAGCATTCAGGATTGAGAGAACAATGGTAGGATCTCAAAATGGTGGAAGCTGGTTGAATTGTCTTTATTAACAAAGGGGATATCCAAGGCCACTACATTGAGAAAGGATATAGGAGGGAGAAGGGCTACTTGCTGCTCACACTATATACAGATGCAAGCAAGGGGGGATGGAGGGTGGGCGCTCTAAGCTCTCTCCCTCTAGGGAAGGGGAGAGGCTAGAAGGGGTAGGGGTGGGGAGGAAAGGGGGAATGTTTTGGCTATGGGGTCCCTCCTCCATTCCCTGGGGGCTGGGGGGGGGATCATTAAAGTGCTTTCAGAAAATGAGGAAATGGTCCCTGCCCCTAGAGTGGCTGGTGACCGCCCATCCCCTCCAGAACCCAGGGCCCAGTGAACACCCCCCCCCAGAGTCTGGTACATTCAAGGGGGGAGCCGGCTCCCCTGGCGTGCAAATAAAGGGGTCAGGGCCCTGCTCATTCAGCAGCAATGGGGTAAGGGGTCCAAGCCCCCAAGCACACTCCCCTTCTGTGGAGAAAAGGGGAGGAGCGAATCCCACTCAATTCCTGGTAAGGGAAGGAAGCTGTGCCATTCCGCAGAAGTTGGAAAGGCACAGTTCTGAGAATGTTGGGAGAAAGGATGGTTACGTGATCACAAAAGCTTCAGGGACATGAGGTCACGTTCCCAGCAGGCTCCAGTGAATCAAACCAGTAAAAGCAAAAGCCCAAGGGGGGTGGGAGGGCAGGGGCGGCCTGGGTAGTCTGGCTGTGGGGAAAGAGCTGGGTCCATGTGGGGAGCCCCAGCCCAGGGGCCTCGTCACCAGTTCATGATGCAGTTACGGTTCAGAGTCATAAAGTAAACTTGGCTGCTTCCTCCAGAGCGGACTGAGGCAAAAAACACCTGGATAAAGTAGAAAAGACATCACCAAGGGCTAAAGCGTGTGTCTGTGTGTGTGTGTGTGGTGCTAGGGGAGGGGTATGCAGGGAGGAGAGAAGAGATTGACACTGGGAGAGAGAAAGAGGAAGTGAATGGCACCTGTTTCTCTCCATCCCCCAAGGAAAGGCAAAAAAGTGTTACCAGGTCCCTGGGGTAAAGGCAACAGAGCCCATGGGGAAGGAGGGTGTGGCTCTGACAGCTCAAAACAGCAGAACCATTCTACACCCCGAGATCCCTGGCCAGAGCAAGTCTGGAGAGGCAGCCCATCACCGGGGCTATGGCCAGAGCAAGGTCTGGAGGGGCAGCCCGTCACCGGGGCAGGCTCCTTTCAGAGATCTATTGCCTCACCTTGTCATTCCGCTCACACAGGAACTTGAGCCTCTGGGCTCTCTTGTGCATGAAGACCCCATCTAGGTGGCCTGTCTCCACAGAGCGGATCTCTATGGCCTTCTCACCCCAGCCCATTATCTGGTTGGAGCAGATGTAGGCTGAAAGGAGAAGATGGGGAGGGCTGTAAGGGTTTCAGCCCTAGTCATCTTGGAACAAGCAGCCTGGGGTGGCTCCTCACTTACCCACAGAGGTGGGCATCTCTCCCCACTGCAGCACCACATCCTTGATAATCCGCCCGTACGTGTTGACATAGACACCCTCGTCCTCATAGCACAACAGCATCTCCATGCCATCCGTGTTGGGGAGGAAGATGATGGCGTGGGGTGTGATCTGGCTCTGGATCTAGGGAGGAGAAGGTGGACTGGGTGGGGTCCTCATGTCTGATGTCCAGAACGGGTTGGTCTCCCTCACCCCACAGCCCTGCAAAGCTCACATGTACGGGGATGTAGATGTCATAGCTGTTCCCAGAGTCAACATCCACAGCATGGAAGCCAGCACTGGAACCATAGATGACCTTGAGCCGCTGTCCCTCTTCTACTGTCAGGTCCACCAGCAGAGGGCGGTGAGGGAGGTCAGCAAAGGACTGTGGAGGAGAGAAGGCTCAGGGAGGACAGGTGGAGGGGCAGAACCTTGGAACACGCTGGTGGCTGCAGCTGGGGTTACCTTGAAGGCCATGAATTTGTGGTAGGGTTTGGGGGCCCAGGCATACACCTCCACAGAGTTCTTCAGGGCAATGACCAGGAACTTAATTCGCTCATATTTCACTGGAGGGCAGGAAAGAGGGGGAGACGCAGTGACTTCCACTGTCAGCTTTGAGCATCTCTTAGTAGTTAGCCCAGACCTTGTTGCTCCCTGGCTACTGTGCTGTGGCATCCTTACCAACACGATAGTGGCCGCAGCCTTCCATGTCCCCCACGGTGGTCCACCCCTGCTTCTTTTCCACCTCTGGGTCATTGTGTAGAATCTTGTTCCGAAGCCAGGACAGGTAATATACCCGCAGTTTGTTCCTTTTCCCTGTGAGATGGACAGACAAGCATACATGGACACATACACTCATTTTTATCAAAGGCCCGGTTGATGCTTCCCATAATACTGTCTCACCACCGTTGTTTTCCTCCCAGGATGAAGATAAGCAAGCAAAAGTTAAGCCCCTTGTCCCCAAACACCATACACACACCTGAGATGGTGATGAGCAAGTTGAGCCCTTCCAGGACATCCATTTGCTGGAAGCGTCGTCGCCCAATAAGTCCATACACTTTACCCTGCCCACTTCGGTCCAGCAACATCAACCCATTCTCTGTGCCCACTAGGAGGTTGACCCCTGCAACAAGGAATCCTCGGACAGGTCAGAGGCAGATCCAGGTTGTCCCCTGACCAGGAGTATGGAGGCTGTGCAGAGACCACTTTCACCTCTTTCAGCCCTGGCTTACCCCAAAGAGCTGCACAGAGGATCTCGGAATTGAATCTCTTCTTGTACTTGCGAATCTCAGGAGTTTCACTATGAGCTCGGGTGTTGGTGGGATTGACGTTGACCACAGAGCCCTTCCTCACGTCGAACTGCAGCTGATCAAGACGACCACCTTCTCCACCCACTAGTGCTGCCAAAGAAGAGGAGGGAGGGTGGGCTACAGCCCCTCAATGATTACTTTTATTCCTATGCCTCTCCATCTGATCTTGGCACGTCAGAATCCTCTGAAGGGGAGACTCTAGAACAGAGGTGCACTGAGATAAGAGCGCCTGAGCTTGAGGCCAAGGCCTAGCTCAACGCCTGTCTCCACTCAGCAATTCCACCTCTGCCTGGCTCTCTCAGCCACTCTTAGCAACACCCCCACCCTCGGTAGCTCTCCCTCGTAATCTGTGCCAAGGCAGGGGCTAAGCCTGAAATAAGAGGCCTGTGCTTGGACTTTTAAAAAGATTTTTTGAGCCAGGCGGTGGTGGCGCACGCCTTTAATCCCAGTACTTGGGAGGCAGAGGTAGACAGATTTCTGAGTTCGAGGCCAGCCTGGTCTATAGAGTGAGTTCCAGGACAGCCACAGCTATACAGAGAAATCCTGTCTTGAAAAACAAAACAAAACAAATTTTGAATTCTACTTTTGTTTTCCTGTCTCTGTGTGCTGGTTACCCACAGAGGCCAGAAGAGGGCATCAGATCCCCTGGACGTGGAATTACAAGAGTTTGTGAGCTGTCTTATGTGAATACTGGGAATTAAACTTGGGCTCTCTGGAAGAGCAAAAGCTTTTATCCACTGAGCCATCTATCCAGCTCCATGCCTGTGCATTGTAAAGCCCCATTCTCAAAAGAGCTCCTGTGCAGGTTAGCCCTGTTCTCCAGCCTCAAGACAGACAGCTCCTCCTGTCCTCACCTGTGATAGGGATGGTGTCCCCACTGCCTCCAGGCTGGTAGATCCCTAGATCCACAAACATGGTGAAAGAGCTCTTTCCTGGGGCTTTTACCAGCCCACGAGACTGGTACTGTGGGGGGAAAGGAAACAGTCAAGATACAAATGTGGCTCTGGCCTGTGGCCCTCGTTCTTCTTTGGGACAGATGTCAGGTTCCTGTTCCGGTCACAGTACCTTGCTTCCCTATCACATGCTCTTAGTACCCAACTCTTCTGCAGCCCCCAGGGCTCCTCCTTCCGTCACTGACCCACCCACTCCAGCATACTTACATCACTGCCTCCATCCTTTGTTGGAGGGCTTTGACCTTTGCTGTTCTCAGTAGGTGAGTGGCTGGGCTGGACCACATCTGGCAGGTTTGTGTAGCCATTGCTATCAGCAAGCAGCAGGCTTCGTTCCTCTTCAGGAGTCTAAAGAGTAGACAAACGGTCAGGGTAGGGCTGCGGAGGGAGGGCATGCTACAGGAAAAGGCAAGAAGGGGAAGGAGACCCACTCACACGCTGGACCACCATGGTGCCTCCCCCATAAGAGGGCTGGGTCCCGGATATCTCCTCAACATCATGAACCACCATGGTGCTGACACTGTCTGTATCACCGTCACTGCTGTGGGAAAGATGAAGGTGGGGCCTTCCAGGTCCTGTCTGCCATACAATGCCACAGGAAGCAGGTGACAGCCAGAGACTTGGCTTTCAGCCTCCTCAAAAGCCCTCACTGACTCAGGTCCTTTCTGGGTGGCCCTCAGCCAGGCTGATAAAGAGACAGAGGGGCATCTAACAGGGTCCCACAGTGACAAAGCAGTGGAAGAGGGGGGAGGCTACCAACTCCGCTCGGTTCCCTCCAACCTAGCACAACCCTGCTCCCTCCTGCCCTGAATATCTCCTCTGCTTGTCCTGCTGAGGGAGGCCCTGCCCTAGGACACCCCATACCGGCCCCCGGGAGTGTCTCTGCTCCCCTCTGATGGCTCCCCATCGCCTTCCTCCTCATCATCTTCACTGCTCTCCACCTCCTCACTGGATGAGGAGTAGTCCATAGCCTTCTTGGGAGGCTTAGGGGCCTCATCCAGAGTCCGCTCTTTGAGCAACACAAAATCCTGCAGGGAAGAAGAGATGAGGGGAGGCAGTAGGGCTTGGGCAGAGCAACACCAAGGGAGGGTGCCTGCCAGTGGAGGGTGCAGGCAGGGAACAAAGGGCTTCCCAGCAGCCCCTCACTAACCTCACCAATTGCTCGCTTATAGCTCTGGGAGGGGTCACAGAGGAAGAAAGGCGGCCAGGAGGAAGCAGGAGAGATGGTGAGAAAGGTTAGTAACATGAGCTGTGTGCTATGTAAGGTCTGCAGCTCCCCTAGCCCTCTCTCACTAGTGAAGGTTCTACATCCTGCCCCAGATCACTTACTGCGGGCCGGCCTGGCCGTGAGCGGTGGTCTTCGGGCTTGGCTTTGTTCCCAGGGGAGAGTACTGGAGAGCTATCCAGTTTTGTGGAGGCTGAGCACCGCAGGGTGGGAGAAAGAAAGTCAGATATCTACAGTATGGCCCCAGGCCCATGCCCTGGGCTGACCATGGGCCCCAAACACATCCACATCTCTCGTTTCTATGGTACTCTGGTTCTAACCCACCAAAGGCAATGGACTCTGCTTTTGGTGTTGGTCAAGATCTAGAGAAGGCTTGGGGCTGGGTTGACATACCTCCTACACGGTTTCGGTTCCGCTCCAAGGAGCCAGCCTGAGGGAGGTGGCCGTGGGAGGCCGGGAGGACACTGTCTGAGCGCTCCCAGCCAGGGTCACTCCTCCTGAGGTCAGGGTTACTGTGAAGGGACAGAGTTCACATCAGAGATATGCTCCCATCCTGAGTGTCAAGCTGCACTGCAGGGGGAGCCATCACCAGGGAAGCAGGTGGCAGAAGTGAGAGATGAGAGTAAGTGGGGGGCAACTCCATTACCTAGAGGCGTTGGGCGGGCCAGGGGGCTGAGCTGGGGGCCCAGGAGGCTTGGGGGTGCCCCGCTCTGCCCGCCTCTGCAGATAGATTTGCCAGGCGGAGTTACTGCGAGGTCTGTGGAGGGAGCACAGGGTGCCGGGGCGGGTCGTGGTGGCACAGGGAGGGGATGAGGTGCCTGGTTTGGGGTTTGCCCCACCCCTATGCAGATGACCTGGCAAAGTCCCTACATCTCTTGCTCCCTAGGCTGCCACATGAGCCCACCCTGGTGTTGTGTACCTGGCACGGACAGCCTGAGCTGGCCGAGACCCTCCAGCCCCACTGGTGTTAAGGGCAGTGGCAATAGAAGAGGTCCTCTGTGGAACCTGGAGAGAGAGAGCAGGTGACAAGCTCTGTCAGTCTTGTGCAGACATGGCACACACTCGATTCCACTGTCAATCTGAGGAATGCATTCACGGAGTAACAGACAGGTTCAGAGAAGTTACTGAATATGTCCAGGCTGTAAAGCTGAAAAATGGCCACGCTGGGATAAAGGTGGCTCTTAGATTCCTGGCCATTTCCCACGCTACAGTCGCTTCTGTCTCTTTACCCTGACAGGCACAGTATCTCTGTGGCTGCCTTGCTTTCTTCTTCCTCCTACTCTGAGCTCTTTTCTTTTCTTTCTTTCTTTTTTTTTCTTTTTGGTTTTTCGAGACAGGGTTTCTGTGTGTAGCCCTGGCTGTCCTGGAACTCACTCTGTAGACCAGGCTGGTTTCTCGAACTCATAAACCTGCCTGCCTCTGCCTCCCGAGTGCTAGGATTAAAGGCGTACGCCACCACTGCCCGGCTTGGACTTTTTTTTTTTTTTTTTTTAAAGATTTATTTATTATTATGAATGAGTACAGTGTAGCTGTCTTCAGACACACCAGAAGAGGGCATCAGATTTCATTATGGGTGGTTGTGAGCCGCCATGTGGTTGCTGGGATTTGAACTTAGGACCTTCAGAAGAGCAGTCAGTGCTCTTACCTGCTGAGCCATCTCACCAGCCCTACTCTGAACTCTTGTTTTTTTAAGGTTATACTTACCTTGGGTGGAGCCTCATTATCAGGCCGGACCCAGGATGGAGGGTTTGGGCTGGGCCCAGGCCCTTCAGAGGTGGGGTCTGAATTCTGGCGGATGACAGCTCCTCGGGCACTGGGTGTGGCAGTGGGTGTGGGGACAGCAGCAGGGTCAGGGTCGTGGGAGGCTGGGAAGGCAGCCAGGTTTCGAGTGGGCTGGTCCTGCAGGGACTGGGACCGGGGTACAGGTGCTGCATATGGCTTCAGTGGGACCCGGTGTGCCACCAGGCTCTGCAGGGAAGACCAGAAAGGGTGGACTGCCTGCTTTGTGGCACATCCTGCAAACTGCGGTCTGGGCTGAGAAAAGTCTCTTCTCCCATCAAAAGATAAGGAGATTCTAAAGCTGGAGAAGTAAACTATGCAGGGGATGTGCCCTGTGGTGCACAGAAGACACCAGTGAACGCAAGCATGGACTAATGGCTGTAAGCAAAGCTACCCATGTCTGTGTTAGGACAGACTCACCTTGTGCGGCCCTTCCTGAGGCTCCACAGGCCTCTGCATAGGAGGAGTTTGGGAAAGAGGTCCTGGGGGGCTAGGAGAGGCCTGGGAGATGGGGGGCTCTGGCCCCGTACTGCTTGGCTTCGCCTTGGCCAAGGGAGAGTTCTGCTGCTTGTTCATCCGAGCTCTCTCTTCTACCTGCAATCCAGGCAGGACATCAGCAGGAAGGCCAGCGAGGAGCAGTGAACATTTAGATCCTCACTTCCTCTGCATACTCCAGCCCCACAACCCCCGCTCCTTCTCCTCAGCAATGCTCATTACTGTGTAGCAACCACTTCTCACAACTTCCCAGGCCTCGGGTAGTGAGATTGGTAGGATGGGGTCTTAGGGGACAAAGGAGGCAGCATACCTCTCGGGCCCATGCCGGCTTGTCAGCAGGATTAATGCCCCGACCATAATGATACAGGGGCTTCCTGTCTCCAGGCAGGATCTGCTGCTGCTGCTGCTTCTGGAGCTGCTGCTGCTGTTGCTGCTGCTGCAGGGACTTGAGGTAGGCATGCTCCTGCTGCAGCTGTCTCTGGAGCCGCTCCGACTGCCGCTGCTCCTCCAGCTGCTTCCGCTTGTATTCCTGGGCCCAACGGTAGGGAGAGCGGGCTCAGCAGAGTGTGGCCATGTAAGTTAGAGCAGGCGTGCCTTTCCTTATCTCTGCTGCCTAGACAGGAGCCGCTCCCCTAGTCTCGGGAAGCCCCTTTCCCTGTTGTGTTCCCATCCCAGTGTAGGAAAGCAGCTCGGGATGGCATTTTCCCGAGGACACTGAGGGACCCCGTTACCAGCAGCAAGGCCTGTTCCTGGAGCAGCTGTTGCTGAAGGATCTCGAGCTGTCGCTGCTCCTCCTCTAGCCTGTGACGGATATATTCCTGGGGGGGGGGGGGGGGGGGGGGCAGGGAGGGAGGCGGCAGGAGGGTGGCAGCAGCGGCGAAGGAAGGGATCAGCAGGGTGAGGATGAGGGGGGACAGGGGTAGATGAGCCCCAGGGGGCAATGTGGTACAGATGGGAGTAAGAAGACACAGGGGATGAGGAGGAGTCAGGTGGGAACATGAAGGATAGTGCCCCAGGGAGGAGTCAGGGATGGGCAGAGATGGGGAATGAAGGCACAGAGACAGGAGGGCAGGGAGCAGGGTGGGGTTGAAGGGTAGGAGAAAACAGAGAAAGAGTGAAGCTAGAAAAGATAGGAGGAATCTAGGGGCAGGGGAGCCAAAGGGACAGGGCACTGGGAGCAGGAAGGCAGGCAGCAGGAGCAGGGCAGGGCAGGGCAGGGCAGGGCAGGGCAGGTGTGAGGCGGGTGTGTGTGTGTGCACTGGCGCCAATACCTGTTCACGCTCAGCTTGCCGCCTCTCTTCCTCTCGCCTTAGGGCTTGCATGTCTTCCAACCGCCGCTGCTGCTCCTTCTCCTGCAGCTTACGCTGTTCTCGCTCTCGTCGCTGTTGCTGTAGACCAAGGGGTAGTATGTCTTATGGATTGGATTGGAACAGATGCTACTACAGCACAGCCTTGGAAAGACTGCCCTCCACAGAGAGCAGGGCAGGTGTTAGAGAGGTGGAGAGAAAGGATTCAATGTTTCCAAGCACGTATTCCCAGCCCGGAACCAAAGCTGGGCATCTGGGCCCCAAGAGCTCAGTTTGAGAACTTTTGAGGTAGCCACGCACATGGGGCTAGAAACAAGCTGCTGCCCTCAAAGTGGACTGAAAAATACAACATTTTTCTCTTCCCACCGTACTTGCTAATTTTATGTCAACCTGACACAAGCCAGAGTGATTTTAGAAGAGGGAACCTTAATTGAGAAAATGTCTCCATGAGATTGGTGGCGCATTTTCTTGACTGATGATTGACATGGGAGTGGCCAGCTCACTGTAGGCTGTCCCACCCTTAGACTGGTGGTCCTGGGTGCTAAGAAGGAACACAGGCCAAGCAAGCCATGAGGAGCAAGCCTGTGAGCCATGTCCCTCCAAGTTGCGTTTGGTCATGGTGCATTATCTTAGCAGTTGAAAGCCTGAGAAGGCTACCAAACAAACATGCTAATATGTTCTGATCCTTGCATCCCAAGTCTTTGTGCCCTGAATACTAAGAGACAGATATTAGAGTCAACCTTTGGCCAACAGGGGGCACCAACTGCTCATGCACAGAAAAGCAACATTTGGATTTATGAAACCACCTTCACAAATCAGTAGCCCAGGATACTTTCTGGGCTAGTGTCTGCTCTGATTCCAAACAACAGCAAGACCAAGCTTCTGAACCCTCACACAAAGAAGAACTCTTCCCTTGGGGAGCCTGCTGGCCAGGCCTCTGTCAAATCCTACCCACTGCTATTAGAACAGCACACAGCTTCCCAAAGTCCAGCTTTCTTGCCAGTTCCCTCTTCTTCAGTAAGAACAGAGCTTACTATGAGGAGCAGAAGACAGAGTATGTACCTGCTGGAGCTACTGCCTCCTACACAATGCTTCACTGTTTAGTTAAGACATTTTGAAAAAAAACAAGGTCCAGATTTCTCATTCTCCATCATGCACCACCAACAGTAAGTACATTCAAACACACACACAAAATTCTTTTTTTTTGTTTTTATTTTTTGCATGTGTTACCAGAGACCAAACCCAAATCCCTACATATGAGAGTTCTACCACTGAGCTGTATCACTAGCCCCCAACCTTTTTTCTTTTTCCAGAGAGACAAGGCTTAAACTTATTAGATTGGGCACAAACGTGCTATGTAGTTGAGGCTGACCTAGAACTTCTCATCTTCTTGCCTCCTCTTTCAAGGTGCTGGGATTACAAGTACATACTATTGCACCCAGTGTTATATGGTGCACTGAATGCAGTGTTATATGGTGCACTGAGTTCAGTGTTATATGGTGCACTGAGTTCAGTGTTATATGGTGCACTGAAT